>QXEO01000091.1:661737-958777 GCA_007115705.1 Dactylis glomerata
ATGAGGTTGTCAATCTCACCGGTTTGCTTGAAACAAAGATTATGAGCGTATCGAGTGGAAAACAATATAATATGCGAGTAAAATAAACAGTACGAGTAAAGTAAACAGGTGATAGCAATATGATGGAAATAGGACCGGAGTCCACAGTTCACTAGTGGTGTCTCTCCATAGATAAAACATGCTGGGTAAACAAATTACAGTTGGGCAATTGATAGAATAAAGATAACGTGATATGTCAAGAAGATCACTATGAGATTTACTCTGGGCATTACAACAAAATACATAGACCGCCATCCAACTGCATCTATGACTAATAATCCACCCCTGGGGATATCAATCCGAACACCCCAAAAGTATTAAGTTGCGAACAACAGATAATTGCATTAAGCAAAGTGTGTAATGTAAACAAAGCATATGCCCTTGAGCATATGAATGTTGTTTTCTCCCTAGTAGCAACAGCACATCTACCACCTTAGAGGTTTCTGTCACTCCCCCAGGTGAAATAGAGGCATGAACCCACTATCGAGCATAAATACCCCCTCTTGGAGTCACTAGCAACTACTCGGCCAAGATAGCTACTAACAACGGAGAGCATGCAAGATCATAAACAACATAGAGATAACAAAAGATATAATTCAGTACAGCAACTTAATCATAAACACCAATATTCATCGGATCCCAATAAACCAACATCATAGAATTACATAACGGTGATCTCAATCATGTAGGGCAGCTCATGAGATCTAAACATGAAGCACATGGTGGAGAAGACAACCATCTAGCTACTGCTATGGACCCATAGTCCAAGGTAGACTACTCACTCATCGCTCCGGAGGCAAGCATGGCGATGAAGAAGACCTCCGGTGGTGATTCCCCTCTCCGGCAGGGTGCCGGGAAGAGCTTCTGGACCCTCCCGATCTTCAGGTCGACGGTGGCGGTGGATCGCGATGTGTTTTGGAAATCTGATCGGGTACTTAGGTTTTTTCCGTCGGGGGGTCTTTATAGGCGAGGGGGCGTCGTTAGAAGAGGGGCCAGGCGGCCTCACAAGGCGGTGGCGCGGGCCAGGGGCTGGCCGCGCCACCCCTGTGTGTGGGCCCCTGGTCCCTCACCTCCTACTCTCCTTCGGATCTCTGGAAGCTTCCGGGTAAAATAAGACTTCAGGAACTTGTTTCGTCCAATTCCGAGAATATTTCCGGTGTATCACTTCTGAAACACAAAAACAGCAGAAAACAGGAAACTAGCACTGTGGCACTTGTTAATAGGTTAGTTCCGGAAAATGCATAAAAGTGCCACTAAGTGTAACAAAACAATAGGCAAATGGTGTAAAAACAAGCATGGAGCATCAAAAATTATAGATACGTTTGAGACGTATCAAGCATCCCCAAGCTTAACTCCTGCTCGTCCTCGAGTAGGTAAGTGATAACAAAAGAATAATTTTTGAGGTGACATGCACCTACACAATCTTGATCATATATGTAAGCATTTGTGAGCTGGGATCTTAAGAACTTAAAACATGGGCATGAAGATATAATCATGACAATAAGATACTTAGCAACCATGTTGTAAACATGTAAATGAACACAAACAAAAGATCATGATAATGAAACAATGAAAGTCAAACGTGTGTTCAAATCATAAGGAAAAACATACAAGTGGTTTTCAGCTTGTCCTTCAAAGAGAGCAAAACATAAATGCATAGGACACCTCAAAGTTTAAGAGGGCGACTAGATACAAATAATTTACGAACAAGTGAAACCAATCATATGAGTCAATCAATGAACTTTGGGACAATGCATATCACACTAAGAATGACAACTATGCTCTCTTAATGGTGCATAAAGAAAGAAGGTGGTGACTCAACATAAAAGTAAAAGAAAGGCCCTTCGCAGAGGGAAGCAGTGATTGCAAGTTTTATAACCTTCAAAAATTATGGTACTTACCGGCTTTGAGCTCTCATTGCCCCCATCATAAGCATCTTGAATGGTTAAAGTTAATGCGAGAACAATTATGATGCATATGCTTGACAAATCATAAGTTGAAAACCTCGTGCCCCGTGAATACGAGTACCCAAACCTCATGCTACTTTACTTAGAGTCCCAAGCAAGGCTCTTGTCATTGTAAGTATATGCATATCATTGAGAACCGCCAATGGGGTACCTCCGTGCCCGATGACATGGAACAAGCCCACACCAAAATGACAGGACAAGCAGACAATGAACACCTCGACATCTCTTTTATTTGCCTTTTGTTTAGCTTTTTATTATGAGATGCGTCGTCGAATGTTCACCATGGGTATGCTGCAAATTTCCACCATGAATTATGCATGGCTTAGATTGGCGGCCCGGCGTTTCCCTAACACATATACAAACTCCATGATCCTCACAAGATTCCCAATTCATTTCACACCGCGGGCATCCATAAACAAAAGATCACGATATCAACTCAAATAAGAAGTGCAATGTTGAAAGTTGCCCCATGACAGCATGGCTGGGCTAGAATCCAACTTACAACTTGCAAGCATAACAACTCAACATAAGAAACCACAATGTCAAATTTTTAGAACAGGAAAAAGTAAAGTGTGCCTTCCGGTTCGTGAGAGCTTTACTGACCAAATTTCGCATAACACTGGTAAGAGTTTAATTTGAAGAGAAAATAAAAGCAAGTCAAATTTACTTGGAATAGCAAATTGCTAGTAGGTATGTATGGTGGACACTTTGGAAAACTTTGGCTTTTAGGAGTTGGATGCACGAGTAGAGCTCATACTCAGTACAAGGCGAGGGCTAGCAAAAGACTGGGAGCGACCAACTAAGAGAGCAATAATGGCCATAATCATGCAAAGCGACAAAGCGACATTAAAAAGAAGCATAAGATGGCAACAAAAGTCAAAAACTAAATGATCATGAAGGCTATTGGCAACTTTGTAAGAGTCTAACATGTGTGAGCATGCGCCAAGTCAACCCAAATAAAGCATCAAGGAGAAAACCAAAATAATGCTTCCATACAATAAAAACAACGCATGATTTTTTTCAAAGGCTCATTAAGCAATCTCAGTTATTTGAGACAAGTCATACTACAGCAAAACCACTAAGCATACTATCAAAAAGACATCAAGCATGACATGAAAAAGCCTAAGCCGCAGTCTACACAAGCTCCTTCTTGTACCACTATTTTGCACAAAGCTTTTTCTCTTTTCCAACACCATTTGAAATTTTTATAAACACCTCTTTTGATGAAAACCAATAAAGATCAGAGGCAAAAATACACCTTGATGAAAATATATGACAAGATCTGAACGCAAATCAAGGCGAAAACGAAAACCAAAAGCAGTAGCAGAAAAAGTAGAACGCTCGATGAACGATAAG
Organism: Dactylis glomerata; assembly: GCA_007115705.1. Taxonomy (NCBI): domain Eukaryota; kingdom Viridiplantae; phylum Streptophyta; class Magnoliopsida; order Poales; family Poaceae; genus Dactylis; species Dactylis glomerata. The sequence goes on from QXEO01000091.1 coordinate 665,100, forward strand.
AGTGAAAACTAGAGCGTTCTTTGCAAATGAAAATGAGTACATCTCCTCCAAAGGAAATTTGTTGGGGTCCAACCATTTATTGCAGCAAACAAACAAACTAAACCAACTAAGAAAACTAAAACAACTGACGCTCCAAGAAAAACACATAGTGCATGAAGCAATAAAAATATAGTGTTTTGAAAGGTGACCTAATTTTTGCCGATGAAGAAGGGGTGCCTCGGGGGCATCCCCAAGCTTTGACGCTTGTACTTCTTGGATATTTCTTGGGGTGATGCATGGGCATCCCCAAGCTTGAGCTTTTGTCCATTCTTCAACTCATCTCATCATTCTCCAATCCCTACACTTGAAAACTTCCTTCATACAAAACTAAACACAATTCTATTAGCAACATTAGTGTAAGCATAACATATATTCAATCCTCTTTTAGCTTCAGGTTTCAACTCAAAACCACCACATATAAAGTAAATACTACTGTAGCAACTTCCCAAAAGGTTCCATGATCAAAAGAACTCAAAAGAAAGCGATAAAGTGGCAAACACAAATATTGGCAGAAATCTGTCAAAACTGAACAGCTGACAAAGGTCGAATTTTTGAGGGATTTTCTGTTGCTCAAATCAAAAAGTGTTCCACTAAGAAAAGTTTGGATATAACCTGGGGCATATGCACAAGAAATCTCAGGTCCAAAAGATAAACATAGAATTTTCACGAATTTTTACGGTGCAGCACCGAAAACAGTTTCAGGACAGCAACATCCCCAAATCTTTACCTCACTCAAATTAGAGGCTTCTCTTGGCACAAAAACGAAATAAACAAGATAAGGAGCGGTCATTACAGTAGTAATGACTTCCAAGACTCAAATAAAAGAAAAAGTACTGAAAAGAAAACATTGGGTTATCTCCCAAGAGTGCTTTTCTTTAACGCCTTTGAGCTAGGCGCAGAAAATTGCAAATCAAGTATTATCAATAGAAGCATTAAGATCATCAGCAGAGGTCTTGTCAATAAGGCATTGTATTTCATCCACATAAGTTTTTGAAGACCCTTTGTGATCATGCTTTGGTACACTATTCTCATCAAAAAGATTTTCAGGACAAATCCAGTCAAAATTATTTTCGAAAGCTTCACACAATCCCAAAAGCTTGCAAGGTATAGGTATCTCGGCCCCGTCATCATTTGTACTAATAACCGTTATAGGTGAACCGAGTTTATCAAAACGTTTAAGAACTTTCCTAGCTTCAATAACGATATCCTTAAATTCTATACGCAAAATTTCCAAGATAAAAGCTTTCTTTTCGGGATCCTCAATTTCATGAAGCTTAAGGAACATGTATTGCATAAAAGGATTAAGACTACCAAACCTAGTTTCCAACATGTCAATTAAATAAACAGAAGCAACTTCAATACTAGGAGCTAGCTCAACCAAAGATTTTTCCTCAACTTCCTCATGCATACTAATGTGATTAAAGAACTCCTCAATGTTACTTTTGCCAATAATCGAACCACTACCTACAGAGAGGTCCTCCAGAACGAACTCAGGGAACAGCATGATAAACTAAAGGAAAGTAAAAACAACTACCAAGGATTCTAATTTTTTTGGGTTTTTGATATAAAAACGATGCAGGTAAAATAAATAAAGTAAAGCAAAACAATAACAAAGTAAAGGATGTGGGTGCGAAAAACTCCCCTCGCAGAAGTCTTCTCTTCCTCCCCGGCAACGGCGCCAGAAAAGAAGCTGCTACTCGGTGATGGCGCCAGAAAAGAGCTGGTGGCGTGTAGTTGACGTGGGAGCAGTAAGTCCTTGTGCGTGGTGAATGACCAAGCCATTGGGAACCCCAAGAGGAAGGTATGATGAGTGTAGCGGCTAGTTTTCCCTCAGTTAAGATACCAAGGTTTATCGATCAGGAGAGGAGAGACGGCGACGACTGAAGGTGATATGGAACCTGCACACACACACAACCAAGTACTTTGTTCCCAACTTGCGATGAGGTTGTCAATCTCACCGGTTTGCTTGAAACAAAGATTATGAGCGTATCGAGTGGAAAACAATATAATATGCGAGTAAAATAAACAGTACGAGTAAAGTAAACAGGTGATAGCAATATGATGGAAATAGGACTGGAGTCCACAGTTCACTAGTGGTGTCTCTCCATAGATAAAACATGCTGGGTAAACAAATTATAGTTGGGCAATTGATAGAATAAAGATAACGTGATATGTCAAGAAGATCACTATGAGATTTACTCTGGGCATTACAACAAAATACATAGACCGCCATCCAACTGCATCTATGACTAATAATCCACCCCCGGGGATATCAATCCGAACACCCCAAAAGTATTAAGTTGCAAACAACAGATAATTGCATTAAGCAAAGTGTGTAATGTAAACAAAGCATATGCCCTTGAGCATATGAATGTTGTTTTCTCCCTAGTAGCAACAGCACATCTACCACCTTAGAGGTTTCTGTCACTCCCCCAGGTGAAATAGAGGCATGAACCCACTATTGAGCATAAATACCCCCTCTTGGAGTCACTAGCAACTACTCGGCCAAGATAGCTACTAACAACGGAGAGCATGCAAGATCATAAACAACATAGAGATAACAAAAGATATAATTCAGTACAGCAACTTAATCATAAACACCAATATTCATCGGATCCCAACAAACCAACATCATAGAATTACATAACGGTGATCTCAATCATGTAGGGCAGCTCATGAGATCTAAACATGAAGCACATGGTGGAGAAGACAACCATCTAGCTACTGCTATGGACCCATAGTCCAAGGTAGACTACTCACTCATCGCTCCGGAGGCAAGCATGGCGATGAAGAAGACCTCCGGTGGCGATTCCCCTCTCCGGCAGGGTGCCGGGAAGAGCTTCTGGACCCTCCCGATCTTCGGGTCGACGGTGGCGGCGGATCGCGATGTGTTCTGGAAATCTGATCGGGTACTTAGGTTTTTTCCGTCGGGGGGTCTTTATAGGCGAAGGGGCATCGTCAGAAGAGGGGCCAGGCGGCCTCACAAGGCGGTGGCGTGGGCCAGGGGCTGGCCGCGCCACCCCTGTGTGTGGGCCCCTGGTCCCTCACCTCCTACTCTCCTTCGGATCTCTGGAAGCTTCCGGGTAAAATAAGACTTCAGGAACTTATTTTGTCCAATTCCGAGAATATTTCCTGTGTATCACTTCTGAAACACAAAAACAGCAGAAAACAGGAAACTGGCACTGTGGCACTTGTTAATAGGTTAGTTCCGGAAAATGCATAAAAGTTCCACTAAGTGTAATGAAACAATAGGCAAATGGTGTAAAAACAAGCATGGAGCATCAAAAATTATAGATACGTTTGAGACGTATCAGGCTAATATCAATATCATGCTCACTGTCAATCCGATGTTCAACAATAAAATTAGCAATGATTTGGCCTTTCATAGATTTCAAAGATTCATAAGCCAAATCATATTCAATTAAAGCATAAGACCATTTACCAATCCTACCACTAAGAATTGGTCTATGCAACATATATTTAATGACATCGGTTTGACAAGCAACAATGCACATGCTAGATAATAAATAATGCCTTAACTTAGTACAAGCAAAATACAAGCACAAGCATAATTTCTCAATAAAAGCATACCTTGTCTCGGTATCTAGTAAACGCCGACTCAAATAAGTTATGACATGTTCCTTTCCTTCGGTCTCTGGAGTCAAAACAGCACCAATAACGCCTTCCTCCGCAGCGATATAGAGCCTAAAAATCTCTCCATGTTTGGGCGCCTTCAATACCGGCGGAGTAGACAAAGAAAGATTGATATTTTCGAATGCCTCTTGTTGTTTTGCCCCCAGGTAAAATCATCATCATTCTTTAACCGAAGAATAGGAGTAAATGCATCAACCTTCCCTGACAAATTCACTATGAATCGCCTCAACTAATTAACCTTGCCAAGGAATTTCTGCATATCTTTCTTGCATTTCAGTGCTTCTATTTTCTGGATAGCCTCTATCTTCTGTGGATCAATCTCTATGCCATGTTGATGTATAATAAAACCCAAGAATTTCCCAGCCGATACACCAAAAGCACACTTCAAAGGATTCATCTTGAGCCCATACTTCCTCATCCTCTCAAAAGCTAAGCGCAAATCGGCTAAATGAGATTTATTAGCATCCGATTTGACAACAATATCATCAATATAGACTTCAAGTATGACCCCAAGCAAATCATGAAATATTAAATTCATAGCCCGCTGATATGTGGCACCGGCGTTTTTCAACCCAAAGGTCATTACCGTCCACTCAAATAAACCAACAAACCCAGGGCACCGAAAGGCTGTTTTGAATGCATCCTCTTCGGCCATAAAAATTTGGTTATACCCCGCATTGCCATCAAGAAAACTAATAACTTTATTACCAGAGGCATCATTAATAAGCATATCGGCTATTGGCATAGGATACTCATCTTTGGGTGTAGCTCTATTTAGATCCCTGAAATCAATACACACCCTCAACTTGCTTGATCCTTTTTTTCTCCACAGGTACAATATTAGAAATCCAATCTACATACCTGCAAGGTTTAATAAAATCAGCTTTAAGCAAACGACCGATCTCCTCCTTGATCCGGTCATACATTTTAGGATTGAATTTCCGGGCCGGTTGTTTATAAGGTCTAAAACTGGTCTTGATAGGCAATCGATGCTCAACTAAATCCCGGCTCAAACCAGGCATCTCATGATACTCCCACGCAAAGCAATCGACATATTCTTTTAACAGCCCGATTAACATATCCTTATAATCGGCTTTCAGATTTTTGTTTACAAACGTCGGCCTAGGAATTAAACCATCTCCTATATCTACCTCTTCCAATGGATCAGCCGATGTAAAACCTTGTCCCAACTTATCCATATCATCTAATTCTTCTATTGACTCATACATATCGTTCCCACTGGACCGATATTCCACAAGCCTCTTCTGCAACCACTCTTCGTTGGGATCCATTTAAGTCACATGTTTGGGAGCCGATTACTATAAATCAGCTTTAAAGATACGGGCACAAAGCCATTCTTTGTGGCACTAAGAAAATCAAAATCTGAAAGATCACACCCCGTCAAACAAGTAGCATTAGGATGTTGCCAATCCACCGGTGAATCAGCCAAAGCAATGCACGATGAATTATCAGCATGGACTACCTCAACTTCATCATCAACCCACTGTATCAAGAACTGATGCAAAGTAGATGTCACACATTGGTTTGCATGGAGCCAATCGCGGCCTAATATGACATTGTAATTACCTTGCACCTCAGCAATAAAGAAGGCGGTGGCCAAAGATTTGCTTCCCACGGTGAGCTCTACACTCATGACACCTTTGGCCTCAGTTTTTTCTTTACCTTCAAACCCATTAAGCACCATGTTGGTCTTCATTAAATCATTCTCATCAAGCCCCAACTTCTTGAAAACCAAATATGGCATAAGATTCACCACAACGCCACCATCAACAAGCATCCTAGCAACCGGCGACCCATTAATATGTCACTTGACATATAATGGTTTCAAGTGTTTCACCGGTACTTTTGGCTTCTCAAAGATGGCATTCTTGGGCCCAAAGTCCAGCTGTGCTACCTCCCCTTCTTCATCTACGGCATGAAATTCAGAGGATAAATAATAAACCATATTCATATCCATACCTTCCCTAGTTGGCGAGCCCTCATAGTCCACCAATTCCTCATCATCTTCCGGTGCGGGAGTTTGCTCTAGAATTTCATCAGTTGAAGGAGGTGTAGGAGGTGGTGTAGTAACAATGCTCGTGCTCCCTTCCTGAGATGGTGTCAGAACTGTTGTGATTATCATGGGAACTGTGGTATCTTCCACTTGCTTACGTACCCACTTCTTGGAAGGCACTGGGTGAGTTTCATCAAAAACTGCATCCCTCCTCTTTTCAGCTTCATTCTCCACCTTCTCTTGATTCCTCATGCGCTGCAGCCTCCTTTTCTTGGTTTTTGTCAATCCAAGAGGACACCACTTAGGCTGAGTATATTTAGGATCCCTCGGCTTGGCTTTGCTTGTGCTAGCTTCGTGATCATTAGCCGAGGATCTTGGCTGAATAGTCAGTATAGCTTTATCATAACTAGCCGGTTTATCAATATCAACCGGCTCTTTGAGTTTCAACGCTTGTGTGCCCACTATAATTAAGCTGACATTACGATTCTTCCCTTGTTGCTTGCCAGACTCTGAAGTTTTAGCACATGGCGACATAGGACGTCGCTCCTTCTCAGCACCCTCTGAAGATTTTGGATGTGACCGATTAGTATTATAACTCAAACGGTCTCGAATAGGTCGAGTGATCCTGTCATGCACAAATTTCCTGGGTGCTGCCCATCCTGGATAAAAAGCATATGGCGCCATTGGGGGCTGCATCCATCCTCCATTGTAGTAATATGGTGCATATGGTGGCGGCGCCATCCATGGCCCTGGCGCCCACTGACCATATGGCCTTGAGTGTCTTGGATATCTCTCTCTTGGAGGTGACCATGGACGTTTCACATGAGATGACCGGTTTGAGTTAGAACCGGTCGCTTGGTTAGCATACTTAGACATTAACATATCAAAAGTTGGCTTGATCTGCTTGCGCTGCGCCTAGACCTCATTGATCTTCCACTTGCCAACTTCTGGACTCTTGGGCTTGATGAACTTGGCACGCACATCACCTTGTTCTTTTGGTTGCCCCCCGGGTGCAGGATTTTTTATAGTGATCTTCAACGTCTCCTTGCCATCAGGTTGCTTTCCAAGAACAATCTCCCTTCCCAAGACCTTGTTATTTTCCTTGTTGTTCCTGGGTTCACCAACAACAACATTGTCTTTATTAGCAGATCCGGCCGTCTCTGGCCGAATTAAGACCTTCTTTCCACGCAGCTCCAAAGTATTCATTGGGAATGGCTGCTTGTCAATTTGCATATCAGCAAAGCTCAATCGTCCATCATTGATAGCCGATTGTATCTGTCGCCGAAAAACGTTGCAATCATTAGTAGCATGAGAAAATGAATTATGATATTTGCAATAAGCGCGCCATTTTAACTCCTCAAACGGCGGTATAGTGTGTGACAAACGAATGCATTTATCTTTTAATATAGCATCAAATATCCTATCACATTTGGCTACATCAAAACTGAATGTCATCTCATCTTCACGATTCTTGCGAATCAGCTTAAGAGCATCACAAATATAAGGTTTGGCCTTTGAGGGCCAAACAAATTCTGCAGCATAAATATCAGCCTCATCGTCTGAATTTTCAATATTATATCCAACAGTATTTATGCGAGGACGATCAGACTTTGACCTATGCATATCTTTTGTTTCTTTGCCTCGGCTTTCTTGGGCCAGAGCCCTTTGCAAAACTTGACTAACATTTAAGAAGTCATAACCTTCAATTTTTTCTTTAATGTAAGTTCTTAAACCATTGAGCACTAAGTCTGTCATGTCTCTTTCAGTAATTACTAAACTGTAACATCGGTTCTTAGTATCTCTAAATCTTTTGACATAATCAGTAACTGACTCATCATGCTTTTGTTTAACCGATGTAAGATGTGACAACTTAAGCTCATTATCACCGCTATAAAAATGCTCATGGAATTTCTTTTCTAGGTGATACCAAGTATTAATAGAACCATAAGGTAAAGCAGAAAACCATGAAAAAGTAGTACCAGTTAAAGACAAGGGAAACAAATGCACTTTTAAAGGATCACTATTGCCAGCTTCTCCTAACTGTGCTAAATATTGACTAATATGTTCCCAAGTCATTTTACTATCTACCCCATTAAATTTAGCAAAATCAGGCACTTTGTAACCCTGGGGGTATGGTAAAGAATCAAAATATTCTGAATAAGGCTTTTGATACATCCGGCTTACAGGCTTCGGCTCAATTCCGAAGTTATCATAGAACATCTTCTGCAATTCTGACCTAAGTGTGGGCATGTTTTCGTCTATGGCAGACGAATTTGTTTGTGGTACTTGTGCAGGAACAACAGAATTATTAGCCGTGGAGTTTACTCGCGCTGCTGGTACCGAATTAAAATTCGGCGCCGTGACTGTGGCTGCAGGACGTGTGGCCTGGTTCGGCGGAATTGCCGAATAAGGCACACTTCTAATAGGAGTATGGTATGTTGGCGCGGTTACAATCTGACCATCTTGGCTAACGTAAGGACTCATCGGCATGCCCTGAGGAAACATCGATGTGCTAGGTAATGTATGGCTAGGGTTTTCAGCAGCAGCATTAGCACTAACATTACCAAAAGTATCATGAGGCTTATTATTACTAGCTTTTATGTATTCTATCATAGCATCATAGGCTTGACGACTTGATTCAGTAGCATAATGATTAATTGCAGCCAATTGATCACTAGAAAATACGCTAGTACTTACAGAGGGCTCGGCTGGATCGCCGAGCATTGGTGGAAGTTGGATGTCTCCAAGCGAGGTGACAGCCCCATGGCGGTCCTTCTTGAAGCTTGCAAGGAACATCTCCCTATCTTCCTCCTCTTGCCTCTTCTTCAAAGCCTCGAACTCCTCCTTGCGCTTCAGCTCCAGCGCCTCGAGTTGCTCTAGACGCTGCTTCTTCAGCGCCTCGTAGGATTCGTGTTGATCCGCTGAAAGATCATCAAAACTAGGCTTGATGATGTTTTCGGCGCTAACTTTAGCAGGATGGGGTATACTGCTCGACATGATGATCTTCCCTAGCGGAGTCACCAAAAAGTGTGTTCGCACACGAACACATCACCATATACCTCCGACGTCGAGCGCGATACACAGGACACGTCGCCGGAGGAGGCTAGCCGGAAGCGCGATACGCAGGACAATCCGGCAGGCTCTTTTGAAGACCCGAAACCCCATACGCCCGGGAGAGACCCCGTCTGGGTGCACGGCGGTGATGGGCTGCCCTAGGTCGGTTTGCCCGCCTCTAGGACTTCACAGATCGAAGCTCTTCAACACGAAGAACACCGATGAACGATGAGCAGAAAACAAGGGCGAGAGAGAAAAAATAGAGGTTTGTAGATTGGTTTTTGCGATTGTGTGTTGTTGTTCAATCGACCATCACCCCTCATGTATATAAGAGGCGGCTGGACTTCCCATGCAAGAAGAAGGCTTGGATCCACGTCCAAAACCCTATTTTGGGTCAAACTCGGATGGGTGGGTCCGAACTTTCCAAAACAGTTCGATCAAAAACTTGCCTATATCTTACGGGTCTATTTTGAGGCAGTAAATAATCTCAGATCAAAATTCCGTAATGATCAAAGTTGTTCGCCTCGAAAAAACGAAGAACTTTCATTTTTAGCACTTTTCCATCCGAGCTCATCTTAATCACTTAAATTAGGCCGAACCGTAAAAAGTTCGTCCAATTCGCGGAAGCAGTTTTGAATAACTAACTTACGCACCTAACCAGACATTTTAGCATATATGTCTGATTGAGTGCGTTCGACCTGGAGGTTGCATATTACTTCGGATCGCAATGATCCAAAAAGCAAAGTTGTTTGTTTTGACGAGACACACAACTTTCGTGTTCACAACTTTTTCATTTGAGGCCATCTTAAGGTATCTTCCTTGTAAGCCAAAAACGGTTGTCAACACTAAGTTAACTCTATACCAACACTGCTCATGATTGCTCCAGCCTGCATTGTGAACCTTTGGTTCAGTCTGTTTTGGACTGAACTCAATTGGTCTTTCCATTTTCTGTCAGCTTCATTCACACCATTTTTTTGATAAACTGGAGGGAGGACATGTTATTCTGGATGAAATAAACTGAGTGCATGATCTTCACATCTGTTTGTTGTGTCTGATATATGGTGTGCTGTTTAGTTTGGCTTGCCCATCTGTATTAATCCATATTTAGATAAGTATTTTATACTAATTGTAGTTGTGATTGCCTGTAGTTATTGTGTAGCTTGCTGGTTTTTCGGGTGACTCTGAGGGTGCAAGTCATGCATTTAGTGGCAGTGGATGACTGGATGTAAGTTATGTCAACATCGTTTCATTCAAGTGATTTAATTACGTTGCTCTACTTTTGTGAATGATCATGCCTGAATCAAAATCCTGTTGTGCTTTGCTCCAGTAGCATAGTTGTGATCGAGTCATTTTTCTTTTTGAGTCATCAATTCTTCTAAAGTTAATTACTAAAGAATGGCAAATAATTTGAAGCAATGATGCTATGGTACATAATTCATGTGCCTTTTGTTCTTTTCAGTCTCTTAATCTTCCATTTCTTAACATTATGAGATTATTTTATCTTTCATTCTTTATTCTATATTTTTCTTTGTTTATTCATTCAGTTTAGTTTAGTTTTACTACTTCAGTGACTCATTCTCTTTTATCATTCAGTCCGAATTTTTCGCAATCCTATTTTGTCAGACAACTCTATCTCTCTGTTATTTTTTTGCTCATTCTTATTTTTTTCCTTAGATTCAGACTTTGTTTGTGTCGTTTCTTCTCTGTTTCTCAGATATTTCTTTATGTCCTCTTTTTATTGTTATATCAGGTTGAGTGTTTTGGTTCAGTCCTTAGTTTGCTAGTCTTTTAATTCTTTCTTTCAGTCCTCCTTTTAGTCTTTTGGTTCATCCTTCATTTTTTTTATTGAATCTTTCTTTAGTATCTCAGTTTTTTCTTTACAGAAAATAAAAGGTAAAACATAAGTTTTAGTTTGGTTCAGTCCTTAGTTTCTATTGATCAGTTACTCATATCCATTTACTTAATTAGTATCTTAGTTTGTCAGTTGTCGATTTGCTTCAATTTAATCGTGTCGCTTAGTTTCAGTTTTCGGTTCCGTCAGGTTTCAATTGGTTTATATGAGTCTTCAGTCCCTTAGTCATTATTTTTTCCATTTTGCAGTGTCATTTGTTCCTCAGCTTTCAGTCTTTGTTAATATCTTCAGCTCTCTCGTTCGATCTCTCTCAGTTACTCAGAGTTCGGACTTTGCATCTTCAATGTTTTATGCATTGGTTATTAGCATTTTTCAGTTTACAGATTTTAGTTCAGTTTAGTCTCTTTTTTTGGTCACTCAGTTTTGAGTTGTGAAAAGCAGTCTTTATTTTGGATCTGAGCTCAGAGCTGTGGTCGGTTGTGGCCATTACTGGCCGAGTAATGTTTGTGAGCCTTTTTTGAACAGTTCAGGCTCAGAATATAAAACACAATGGACAGGGTCTTTCAGCTCATTGTTTGTATCAGTATTTATAATAACAAAAACCATCTAATTAGTGTTCGTCAATATTTGTATCAGTCTTTATTCACTTTAGTCACTGTTCCTAAGTTTCTTCTTTTAGCCTATTCACTTTTTCTTAGTTCCTCAGAAAACAAGGTAGATAAAGAAGCTTCAGTTTCATGGCCCATTATTCGGTAAGTACATTCCCTTTTCATGGCCCATTATTTGATTGTAGTTGTTATTTTTGTTCTGGAAGTTGCACGAGTTATTTTTGGCATGGCCTGCACAAGAATATTTAATTATGGCACTTTCGACATTTCTTGCAGTTGAGGAGTCCAACATTGACGTATCAGCAACAACAAACTTTCAGGGTCTGAGCTTACGCGGCGAAGAGTTAGCCGCGATGAAGAAGATGACCCAACAATTATAATTCAAGATCAGATGCAGATTGCCAGCACAGGCTGTGTGGGATTGAACCTTGGAAGTTTTTTAATCTGGTGCATTTTCTAGGCTCCTCACACCAAAGAGGACTGACAACAATACATAGTTGCCTGTTTTGGAGGAATCTGAAGTTGTAGACCATATATAGATACAAAGGTTAGGACACTTTTATTTATTTTACTCATCCGGTAGCAATTAGCATCTTGTGAATCTTGGCATGACTGGAATGATCTCTATACCTTGCATGGGATCAAGATTACAATGACACAGTTGCAGTAGATCCATAAGCAAATGAGAGCCTTGATGCCATTATGGGAGCTAACACGGGCAATCTAGATGTACCTTCTGTTCCACAGCCTGATGTCCTGGAGACAGGAAATACTCGGTGATCTTGGGTGTTCAATATAATCTAGCATCAGTCTGAAGCCATGCATATTCAAATCCGGACAGCCAAACGCAATGGAGGCCATGCGATAGGTAATAAAGCACACTCTTTCACAACTGTTAAGCTTGCTGGTACAGACATCTCCTATTTCAGTAGTTCTGTGAAGAAGCCGCTATGTACTATGGACATGTCCTGTCTACATATCGCTTATGACTAGATAACTCCTGATTTGTTGAAATTACTTTTATACATACCAATCTTTCTTTAGCTAATTTGCTGAAAAAATGTATTAGTTGATGGTTGCCTGCCCTGATGTAGTACCATCGGAGGTGGCACAGTGATGCCGTTCCTTTTCTTCACAAACTCGCTCTGATATGTCGATAGGTGAAGCAAATGTTGCACGCTCCAAACAGGGGTTGGCCGCTTCACCAATCCTCTCTTCTTTCCCTACTCTATCATCAGTGGGTGATCACTTCTGAGGTAATTTCCTTTTGCCACTCAATTTACACAACGACACTGGTGGAGAAGATATTTCATAGATTTATTCACCTACCAAAAGTTTTACTTTCTCTACTCACTATCGATTCATTTCTCAGTACCCTTTGGTCAATTTGCTTAGTTTTAATTTGTAACATAGAAAGCAAACATCTCAAACCGTGGCTTAGTCGAATTGTATTTTTCTTACATATTATATCCTATATGTTGAGGCCATTCTCCGTAATGTCTGGAGCAACAATTATAAATGTTCATGCCTTGATCTGTGCCGAATATATTCAGTCCGGTATACCACAGTTAGCTAATTTTTTCTGTTCATTTTTGCAGGTTGCAACCTGACCAGCACCATGGCCTCCATGGTCCATATTTGTATGTTGTGATTACATCTTCCGTGCACATTTGCAAGGTACTAATGGTTGGTCTATGACGGAACTACCTCAGGCTAGTCACTAAATGTTTTCCTATGTTCATCATTTGTGCACTTGTCAGATGGCATCATCAATTTTTTTGCCGTGTGGTATTTAATCAATTTTTTTTTGCCGTGTGGTATTTAATCTAACATTTTTTTTTGCATTTTGTCTCAGGTTAGATAATTTAGGATTGCAATTTTTGCAACCCAAGCCAAAATATCAGGTAATAGACAAATCATCAATGTTCTTTATTCTCCTCTCACAGGCTTACATGTGTTCATTTTATACAACATATTCAAGCGTATTTTCACTCCATCATGTAATTAAGCAAGATGTTGTTCCTTTAATAAAATAAAGAGTTTTACTATCACCCTTTGGGCAGTTAAACTGTAAAAATGCTCTGTGAACCAATAAGAAACAATATTTGGAAAGAATTTAAATATTCAACAGTTCCCAATTATTACAGGGGTTGATTTTTTTTGTCCCCCAATTTGTTCTCGTGTTCATTAATTATTCACCACTCTATTCCCGGTATTATATTATATGCCGCTCATTTACTGGTAGCTTTGTAATTTCCATTGTGAATCTTGGTCCCTTTTTGACACAGGAAAATATCCCTTCGCCTCCTTTCGTTTAGGCATATTTGATGATCCTGTTGGACTCTTACATCACTCTAGCGACAGTTTGACTTCGCTCTAAGATAGCTCAATGCACCCTATTACTCGGCCCAGCTTGCTTCCCTCGGTTCTAACTTGGGAAGCAGAGAGAATATCTAGTGCTCCTGGCCCCTTGCGTGCTACTCGATACCGGCAATCGGAACCATTCATTCTGATTCACGGGGCAGGATTGAAAGCAACTCACGATGACTATTCCACCTTGGCAAATATGCACATAAGGCCCTAGTTTTTTCCTAATTTTTGCCACGTGATCCATCAGATCCAATGTCTCTCATCGCTGGAAGAGTTTGAATCGACCCCAAATCGCCTCTATGGATGGAGAGTGCTGTACCCGGAGACATCCTAACAAGCCTACCAAGGGGCTGGAAGCCTGGAACACCAGTTGCATCCTCTTGTGTGGTGCCAACTTTTGCTGCAACTAGCCGCAAGTCGACCATATGAGTCACGACCCCATCTCCAATTCTGTACCACCACTGTGCTGTATCCTCGGCTGCACATCCTCCCTTCACAGCAGGCCGTTTCATCAGCAGAAGCCTTGTAAGATGCATGTGATTCGTCAGGGAGTGGCACGGTTCGTACCTGAACCGTGAGTTTTCTTTCAATCCCAAACTGAAATCTCTTTGTTCGTATGGAGTTACTCAATGATCCGTTGTGCCAACGGACCATTCTCCAGGAATTAGAATGTATAGTCCAGAGCTCAGTTTGGGGAATCAACGAGAAGAAAGATAGAGGGATCCTGTGCCACAATATAAAAGACGGCAGGGTCTTATTCGGATATGTGCCATGGTTGGAGTAACCCCTGCCGTTGTGTTTATTCGTATCCCTTGCGTCAGAATGTCTGGTCCAGATTGCCCTGGAATCAAGTAGCACGCAAGGTGCCAGGAGGACTAGATACTCTCTCTTGGGAAGCACCGCACCTGAACTGTTCTGTCGCCTCTTTACATGCTCTTCGACAGGCCGTTGATTGGTCCACATGTGTTGTTTGTGTTGGTGTCTGCTGTGATAAGTTGAATTGTTGCATCACCTTTTTACATGTCTTTGGCCGGTCATTAACTAGTTAGTTACCATTTTTTGTGTGTGCTTTTTGCTGTGAAAAGTGTATCTGAACGATGATTTATTTTGAAATGTGTGTCTAAATGTGTATGATTGGTGTCTGCACATTACTATAGCTTTGTGTAAAGTTGGAACAAGATAGATACTCCTCCATGTGTTTGCCAAAACCGTGCCAAGTGTTTTGATTTATTTCCTTCTCGCTTCTCATATTGCCAGAACTTTTTGCCTGATAAACCGCTCCTTACTACCTAGTAGTTGATTAGATTTGGGGCAGGCGACCTGGACATATGGTAACTGTCCAGAAATTCCGGAATTAGAGTTTGGTAACGAGCGTGGTTAACGGATTTTTTTTTATAGCAAAGCCTGGCTTTTGGATGGAGTGAAGATGGACGGCGCCAAAACAGTCCGATGATTTATTTCGCATCGGCCTACGATAGTACTACTAGTGTTTACCTTTCCTTTTCTTTCGCACGATCAATTAACATTTAGTGCAGCGATCAATTAGCTTAATTGATCAATAATGCCGTACAGGAGGCCCTAATTAATAGCTCCAATTCACTTCCGGAAAGATTAGAAAAATGGGAAGCCGAAATAAATATTGCCTTGCACAGGAGGGCAATCGCGTATCCGAATTAATTTCCTTTACATAGCAGATCAAATCGCATCCAAACGCATGCCCAAAATAAGCGATTTGAAACAGATACGATCGAAGCCACCACCCCTATATATAGGCTGCGGCTAGGCTGGTTGTGGCCGGACTTGTCGTCTCTCTGCAGTCGATCGAGATTCGAGCGTGATGGGTTCCTTTTCTTCATTCGCCGTGTTGCTGCTCGTGCTATTCGCCTATGGAACCAATGCAGCGCGGCTTTACCCAATTAGCCAAGAGGTACGTACTATATCTGCCGCCATGTGTGTGCGTACTGGAATAATTAACTGTATGTTTTGGCCCCTAATTTCATTGTATTTGATTTGATTTGCAAGTTCAACAACGAAACAAGCTTTTTGGTTCAACCTAGATTGCTTCAAGGATTGTCGGACGATACAAATGAGTCCGGTTCCTACATAATCTACGTACGTATGAATCTCCCCTGCCTTGATTCGTTACAACAATATTATATGGGCGCCTGCGGTTCATTTGGTTTGAGCAATATTAGTACTCCCTTCAACCCATAATACTACTTATGGTTAAAATAGATGTATCTAGACATATTGATTGTAGATATATCCACATTACTGAAAAATAATATTGGTCCGAGAAAGTATTTTTTGTAAGTGTATACAAGCATCCACTAACGCTGTGCTTGGCTATTAATTCCATCACGTATGTAGAGGGCAGGTCACCAAATTCAGGGTGGGGAGTATTACGGAGTTAGCGTGACCATGGACGTGTACGACTTCATGCTGACGAGCAACCAATACAGTTACGCCGGTGTTCGTATCTCCAATGAAGGAGATGGTGCAGCAACCAGTTTGAATATCATCGAGATCGGTTGGGAGGTAAGCTCGTAACCATCCTCTGTTGTAGTAACATATATTCCCTCCGATCGGAAATAACTGTCGGCGACCTAGTACAAACTTTGTACTACACTAGTACAAAATCACCGACACTTATTTTCGATCGGAGGGAGTAATACTTATGGGCAATGCAATCTACTGAAGTTATCAATGATTTATTACAGATCAGCCCTCAAGATTACCCTGGTGATTCACGCACTCATTTAACTGCTGATTGGTCGGTAAGTGTGTTCTTGATCGGCCCAATAGGCATTTTTCCCTCATTCGTGTATGTACTAATATTTGTTATCTTTGATGCAGGATGATGGGTTCCGAAATGACTGCAGAAATGCCAACTGTTTAGTTTTCCAGCCTGAGGCTGGCGCGCCCACAGCTCTTGGTGATGTTATTGAGCCCGTCTCGCAGCCTAAGGGAGTCAAACAATGCATCACAATCAAAATCGTTAAGGTATGTTTAGAGAGTAATATCTTTGCATGTAAGAAAAAAATGTAAAATAGGGTGTTATAAATTTGACCTCATGCATGGGCTTAATTACTTATGATACAGGATCCTGCATCAGGAGACTGGTTGGTGTATTACGGGTTTAATCAGCCTACTAATCCCGTGTTAATCGGTCGTTACACCAAGTCGTCATTCTCCGGTGGCTTGGCAGATCGAGCGACCATCATCGAATTGAACGCTGTTGTGATGTCGTTGGATACAGGTCTGGTTCCCATGGGTAGCGGCTACCGCCCGACCAACGATAACACGACTGCAGCATCCTTCAGCAACATCCAGATCTTTGATAAAAACGGGCAAGCATCGCTCTTGAACCATAACGTGCCCGTATATATGGACAAACCGAACACGTATATCGCTACTCCTGTAATCAACGGACAGTTCTTTTATGGTGGTCCCAATTAATCGGACGACCACGTAACGGAGAGTTTGCACAATAATGTTGTGAGTTTGTGTTTGTTCTATATGACTATAGCTACGGCTAAGCATTGTTACGTATTTGGTTTTATATCAATATATATGTCCTTCGGCTTGTTTGCTCAATTACATTGAGAGTGGATTCTTGTGAGTGGATTCGGTGCTCACCTGGGTACCTACACACCCCTTTCAAATTTTTATTCAAGACATATTAACCCATTTTTAGTTTGTTTTCCTAGTAGAGCACGGGATTCTGGTGTACAAAAGTGGTTTCAGAATTTTGATTTGAATTTTTTTTCATCAAAGTCAACTCAAAAATAGATTTTCGTTGACTTTTTGTTTTTTGGGTTGACTTTGACCAAAAAAAATTCATACAAAAAATTTGAAACCACTTTTACACAGCAGTATTTCATGTTCTACTAGAAAACCAAGCTAAAATAGTTTAATACATTTTGAATCAAAAGTTAAATGAGGGGTGTGTAGGTACCCACGTGCATACCTTTTTGTTTTTGCAATTACATTTGTCAAAATGTGTTCTGGTACGATCCTTATTAACCTCCTCGATATCTTGGAAGAGTCACGTCCCCTATCTTTCCCGGAAAACTCCCTTCGGTCCCTTACTATGGACGCTCTCCATCTCTCCATTAAGGAACGATCCATCTACTGGATGACTAGGGCAAAAGTCAAGTATGCTCTTGAAGGGGATGAGAACACAAATTTTTTTCACGCCTCCGCCACCTGCCGCCTTCGCCGCAACTCCATCCCCACCCTTGTGGTGGATGGGGTCTCCAGCTCTACCCACCATGACAAAGCTCATATCCTTAAGAGTTTCTTCTCTAGCCTCCTTGGCTCCGTTACGGATTGCACTTGGCATTTTTCCCTCTCAGATCTTTATGCCGGCCCCCCCTCTCTCCAAAACACTTTTAGCGCCCCCTTTTCCCGCGATGAAATTCGGAAGGCCTTTTGCGACATGAACAAGCTTTCCAGCCCGGGCCCCGATGGTTTCGGCCCTGCTTTCTACTCTACCTTCTGGGAGCTTCTTTCGGATGATGTTTTTGCGGTGTTCGATTCCTTCTATGATGGTACCATAGACCTCTCCCGGATCAACAGGGCCTTCCTTGTCCTCCTTCCGAAGACAGATGCCGCCAACCACCCTTCCTTATTCCGGCCCATTTCTCTCCAAAACTGCATCATGAAAGCGATCACCAAAGTGCTCACCTCGCGCCTCCAATCTGCCATCCACTCGCTTGTGGATGCTGACCAAACTGGTTTCCTTTCCGGTCGTCGTATCTCTAAAAACATAGTCTACGCCGCTGACCTCGTCCGCTGTTGTCACCTCAAGAAAGCTCCCTCTGTGGTCCTCAAGCTTGATTTCAGGAAGGCCTTCGACTCGGTCAACTGGGACAGTCTCCTGACTATCCTCAGGGTGAGAGGTTTCGATGACCGTTGGTGCGGTTGGCTCCGCCTCATTCTCTCTACCGGCCATATCGCCATCCTCCTTAATGGGGTCCCTGGGGATTGGATCCGATGCCGTAACGGCCTCCAGCAGGGTGACCCTCTATCCCCCTACCTCTTTATCATTGTGGCTAACGTTCTCCAACGTCTCGTCCGAAAGGCTTGGGTTGACGGAAAGATGCACCACCCTCTTTCCCCTGATCTTCCTTGCCCCGTACTCCAATACGCTGATGACACGCTGATTCTCTGCAGGGCCGATCCTCAGGTTGTCTCCCACCTCAAAGTGGTGCTCGACGATTTTGCCTCCGCTACGGGCCTTGCCATTAACTTCCACAAATCTTGTTTCATCCCCATGCATGTTCCCCCAGAGGATGCCACCGAGATGGCCTCGGCCCTCGGATGCCCGATCTCCTCCTTTCCCCAACCCTACCTCGGCCTACCTCTCTCCCCTACCAAACTCCCGATCTCGGCTTACGCCCCGCTTCTTCTTTCCTTCGATAGGAGACTCTCTGGTTGGCGCGCACTTCTTCTCTCCTCGGGGGGCCGGCTTGTGTTGTGTAATGCAGTTCTCAATAACCTCGCTACCTATTTCATGTGTTCGTTCTTGCTGCCCCGTGGTGTGATAGAGAGTATAGATAAAAGGCGCCGTGCTTTTTTTTGGACCGGCAAGGATTCTTGCTCGGGTGCTCGTTGTCTAATCGCTTGGGATAAGGTTTTGTTGTCTAAGCAGGAGGGCGGCTTCGGCATTAAGGATCTCCACCGACAAAATAGGTGTTTGCTACTGAACTTCATCAACAAACTACACCAACATGAGAGTCTCCCCTGGAAGGAGTGGTACCATCGACACTCTCCACGGGATCTTGGGGATACTGCGACTTCCCCGTCCTTTATGGATAAAATTGTGGCAGAATGTCTCCCTGCTCTACCGTGCTATTACCAGGGTAACCATTGGTGACGGTTCGTCTACTGCCTTCTGGAAGGACAAGTGGCTCCCGGGGCCGTGCCTCGCCGACAGGTTTCCCGCTCTGTTCTCCCACTGCTTGCGACCCAACATCTCGGTCGCGGCAGCGGTCTCCACCGGCCTCCACCTGCAGCCCCGCCTGACAACTGCTGCCTCAACTCAGCTCGGCTGGGTCACGCAGCTCCTTGACCCCTCTACGCTTCGGGGCGGCTACAACACGCGCTTCATCGATTCATCCACCTCTACGCCCTTCAGCTCTCGGGCGGCCTACCGCATGCTGTCGCCCTCGTTTCCTGAGGACACCTCCGCATGTACTGCGTGGGGATCGTGCCTCCCCGCCAAGCTAAAGATCTTCACCTACCTTGCCGATATTGATCGGCTAAGCACTCGGGCCAACTTGTTCTTCAAGAACTGTGCCCCGTCCGCCTGCTGCGCCGCCTGCTCCGCGAATGAGACGGGGCGACATATCTTCTTGGACTGCACGCTTGCTGCTAGTGTTTGGGATGCTATCGGCGTCTCTGTTCCCGCTGTGAGCTTCTCGATTTGGAGCCTTCCCTCCCCACCAGAGGTTGCCACCCACGTCTGGCACGTTGGATCGCTGCGCTGCTGTGGGCTTTGTGGAAGGCGAGGAACGACAGGGTCTTCAACGGCATCGCCTGCACACGACACGCCATCATCCACCGTGCTTGTGCTGACATCGCCATTTGGAGATGGCGTTTTTGTATCGACGATCGCCCCCTCCTCGACTCCCTACGCACCTTTCTCCTCGCCTCAAATTTGTAATTGCGCCTTGTAATCCCCTCTCCCCCTGTTTTTCTCCCAACTTGGTTACATTGTAACGGACTGACTGCCAAAGTCCCCTCGAGAGTAATATAATACAAGCGGTGGGGAGTAATCCCCCCTGTCATACTCGAAAAAAAAATGTGTTCTGGTGTGTTTACTTCATAATCGGTGGTGGAAAAGTTGTTGCTAAAATATTTGTTTTCTTAATATTAAAACTTGCAGAAGATCAGATATATGGGCGCACAATACTAAATGAGGCCCATGTGTATGTTCGCTTATTCGATACTCATTTCCTATCGCCACACATTGACCCCATTCTCCCCTTTCCTCCTCTCTCTTCAGCTACAGTGTTTTGAGAGTCCCAGGAGGGCGGCCGGGCCGATGCCGAGTCCTCTCCGGCGGTTTTGCCGGCCGGAGACGGCGGAGGGGAGGCACCGGCGTGGTTCCTTGTAGGAGTAGTCTAGTGGTAGGTTTTCCCTTTGTGAAGTTTGGCGTCTCGTTGCCGGACGGAGTGCCTCCGACGCCTGTGGGTCGCGTCGCCTGGCCGGTGGTGGTGCTTACGGCTGCAGCAAGGGCATGGTGCCTCTGGCTGCTGCTCGTGTGCGCCACCGCGCCGTCCTTGAATGAGCCCTCATATCCTCTGCAGGTGCCCAGATCTGGCGCTGTTGTCTCTCCTCCGGCCGGCCGTGGCGGCGAGGGGATGAGATGTTGGATGGGGTCGGCGGGCCGTCGGCCCCGGAAGATTCATGGCTGGCACCGCCCCAAGTGGCTTGTTCCCCGGCAGCGGTGTTGACCCGCATGAGTGTGCGTCCAGCAGTTGCGGTGGAGAAGCCCAGGGACCAGATCGCGTTTTCTGCTTTTTTTTTCTAGGGTTTTCTCTATAAAAATTGTAGCATTATCCTTGAATCCCCTTTTCTTAGAGGTCTATCTGTAATATGTAACCGCAGTGATGAACGAAAGCTTACAGGGCCTTTCGGGCCCCTCTCCGTTCAAAAAAAAAATACTCGTTTTTTTTAGAGTTGTCACGTGTTCATTTAATCAAACGCCAGGTACAACACGTAGACACACCGGGAACACTCCGGAAACACCAGCTCACCAGGACGCTTTACACATAGGACCCCCAAAAAATGAAAAATTACAATGAACACCTTGGAATCCTCTGTGCAGAGACGCCAGCACACGCCTTCCGATTCCACCGCAGCCGGAGCTATCGACGAAGCCGGAGACGAAGACCATCTTCCATGACCCGGAGCAGCCTCCTCGCAGTCAATCTGCTTTGTGGACCTCGAAAAGAATCCGCCGCTCGCGGCGGAAGCACTTACTCTAGAGCACGCCGGCCGGGGACGACCCCGAGCTCCTCTGGGTCGCCGTACTGCTTGAATCGGACGACCAGGTCATCGAAGACAGGCAGCACAGCCCGCCAACAGCCGCAAACCCAGCATCAGGTCAGCCAGCGAATGGAGAACGCCGACGACGGCACCACCAAGGACGCCGCCCGCCGGCACAACCCCTATACAAAACCTCCCAAACTCCGTAGCGACGTGGGGTCGCACGAGGCTACGACGGCCGAGCCGGAGGACAAAAGCCGCTGCAGAGATCACCGCCGCCGCCACGGCAATCTCGTTCGGAAACCTAGCTCGTAGGTCCAATCCAACACGCACCGGAGAAAGTAGCAGTTGAACTGGATTTCGAGCAAACTTATTGAACGCCGCCGCCCTCGCCGCCAGGGACGAACTGAGAGCGGGCCTACAACTAGCTACATAGACTAACCTAAGTCTACTGCTATACAGATCCGAACGGAGGAACCAGCGCCCCCCCTCCCGCCGACGAGCCCGAGGCCCATGGGGGAGAGGAGACGCTGGATCCACCGCCGGAAGCTTTGTCTCCCCTCGGTTCGCCCTTTTGTGTGGAGAGAAACGAGAGAGAAGAGAATGTTATAGACTATAGCTTGTGCTTGAGTATGTATTGGGATTTTGAGCCTGTGTTTAAAAAAATAAAATAAAAAAAATACTCGTTTCTTGTACGGGAGGGAGGCTGAGGGAGTAGTTTCCTGGACTGGGTTGCTCCTCGCTGGAGACCAGGCGAGGCGTCACCCACCTAGCACGCGTTTCGCTCGGAAGAAGCTCGTCGGGGCTCTCTCGGTCGAGCTAGCGCTAGCTGCGCGACCGCCGTCTACTCTGAACGTAGGCGACTATTTAAGCAGAGGTCCAGCTCTTATTCATCCATCTGTCGAGGTGGGGATTAGAAAATTACTTTTTACGGGAGATACGACTGCCGTCTAGCGCGCTGGATCATTTGCCTTGTCGCAGTGTGTGACCAGTTACTAGGAATAGACAGGCCCGTAGTCTGCTTTGACCTGACCGCTGGATCTAACGCTGGCCCTAAACCCTAGAGATACAACCACGAAATAACATTTATAAATATCTCTACCTATTTCATGTTTGCATTCATCATGTATTGTTTTATTTCTTTTAATACTAGAAGATCAATTGCACCAAATACTAATGATTAATGAAATGTTGATATGCTAGAGTACATTCATTTTGTGGTTCAAAATATACTAGTACTCATTAGGGGTTCTTTGTTCTCATCATTGGGAGGGTCGGTGAATCATGAAGAACAATTATCACTACCGGAAAATCTGCCTCTTCCGTGCGTTTCCCCAATGCCGTGAGCAGACGCACGGCAAAGAATCTTTTGCCGTGAGCAGACATGGCCAGCCCACGGCAAACCTCGACGACACGACACAACTCATCACAGCACACGGCGAAGAAAAAGCCCACGGCAGACTGCAGCGGAGGCTCACGGCAAAACAAGGCACACGGTGAAATACGCTGAAAGCGCACGGCAAACCCTAGCCCACGGCAAACTGTGGGTTTTGACGGGCGACCTAACGGACGCCCTTTGCCGTGAGCTTTCCAGAAGGGCACACGGCATAGGACAACGTTTGCCGTGTGCTTTTGTTGGAGGCACACGGCAAAACCTTTATTCTGGTTTTCTTATTTTTTCTGCATATTTATTGAGTATCTATGTTCTTTCTTCACATTTATTGCACCGAGTATCCATGTACACGTATATTTCACCCATATATATATCGTAGGTTCCCAAGCAAGTTTTTGAGGGATTCCGGAGGCATACATTCCCCCCCCCTTGAAACACTGGTCTGCTAATTTTCTTCCGCCCACTAGCCGACAACTTTCCACCGCTTCCCGCCTCCGTCTTCCCGCCATTTTTCTTCCCGCCATTTTTCTTCCCGCGCGTCCACCGCTTCCCGCCTCCCGCCTATTTTCTTCCCGCGCTTTCCACCGCTTCCCGCCTCCTGCCTAGTTTCCACCGCTTCCCGCCTATTTTCTTCCCGCGCTTTCCACCGCTTCCCGCCTCCCCTCCGTCTTCCCGCCATTTTTCTTCCCGCCTCCGTCTTCCCGCCATTTTTCTTCCCGCGCTTTCCACCGCTTCCCGCCTCCCGCCTATTTTCTTCCCGCGCTTTCCACCGCTTCCCGCCTCCTGCCTATTTTCTACCGCTTCCCACCTATTTTCTTCCCGCGCTTTCCACCGCTTCTTCCCGCCATTTTTTCACTATATATATGTAGGTCTGGTCTCCATTTACATATCACATCTGGACTCATATCTGCAAACCACATCACTCTCTTCCATGGCTTCCATCATATCTCAAACCCCCCAGGAGGCCGAGGCGCTTTGCGCCTCAAACTACCCCTGCCCGCCGAGCTACCGCGTCCCCACCGGCTGGATGCTGAGCGTCGGTGGCGTACCGGTCCCTCCTGTCCCTCTAGGTGTGGCGCGCCAGATGGCCATCACGAACCACTACTACTTTGAGCTCACGCCAGAGCAGCGGAGGAATCCCCAGTGGCATCCCGACTACAGCCCGACTTGGGACGCCTTCTTCATCAATCGGCGTGAGAGTGCGCTTGCCAGGCACGAGGAGGACGGCCCGCCTCGTTCAAACTTCAACGAGGCCGGCCGTCGGCTGTGGTGGCGCGGCCGGACTCTCCAAAGCGTCATGGCCTACCGTGGCGCCCGCCTGCGCTACCCTCAGCCTCAGCCCACGCGTGCTCACCCGCGGAGGTTTGACTACCGCGACCCCGATGCCAGCGACGACGACGTCGACGACTACAGTGGCGACGTTTATAGGGCTAGGCATGACTATGACTGAATATCAGTCCAACATTCGAAAACAAGTTCGGCCGATTGTGACTTAATCTGGCCATGTATCTTAATTTTCAGTTGAGAAATGTACTTTAATTCTAGTGAGCTGGAGTTTTCATGCACCGTCATTTCATGCGGGTCCCGAATCGGACATAACTAATTAAAAAAATCAAACAAATGTGAAACTTTCGCGTGGCGTCATTTTATGTGACCTAGAAGTCAGAAAACTAATTCAAACCTAAGGTATGGTAATATGCTAGTGCAACACATGAAGTGCATTTTGTTGGTGATGTTTCATGCACCGTCATTTCATGCGGGTCCCGAATCGGACATAACTAATTTAAAAAAATCAAAAAAATGTGAAACCTTTGCGTGGCATTATTTTATGTGACCTAGAAGTCAGAAAACTAATTCAAACCTAAGGTATGGCAATATGCTAGTGCAACACATGAAGTGCATTTTGTTGGTGATGTTTCATGCACCGTCATTTCATGCGGGTCCCGAATCGGACATAACTAATTTAAAAAAAATCAAAAAAATGTGAAACCTTCGCGTGGCGTCATTTTATGTGACCTAGATGTGGGAAGAAAATTCAAACCTTGAGAAAAAATGTTTACCAGAAAGTTGCTTCACACAAATGACCTATCACGTTCGAGGTTGCATGCCTTTTAGGTTAAATGAGCTAGATTCGGCCATGACATGTAATAGTTTGTCGGAACGAGGCCATATCGGACACGCGCGTGGCCATTGGGATGTCGAGGAATGCCACGAAGGTCGATTCTCGTTTTGTCTCACGAAAAGTGCCTTTTCCATTTTCGGAATGCCGAAAAAGGGTTTTTTTGTGAAGCAGCTACTGAAACGCGAAATCGAAAGGTGGGAACAACACCCCACATTAATAGTAGACCATCTGGGATACGCATATCAGCTCTCGTTTTATTGCGGTAGCCTTTGGAGGTATATTCTGATTTTTGCGGAAGTTCCCGCCGATTTCGCTGGAAGCGGGGTGGTTTTGCACTTTAGAGGTAAAAAGTAAACCTTCTGATTTTTTGCAAAAATCATTTCTGGATCCGCAACATGTTATTTCTTCACTAAAAAGTAGGTGAAGAAAGGGGTCTGCGCACCGTCTGGCCGCGAGCGGGAGTTTTCGTGCACCGTCATTTCATGTGGGTCCCGAATCAGACATAACTAATTTAAAAAAAATCAAAAAAAATGCAAAACCTTCGCGTGGCGTCATTTTATGTGACCTAGACGTGGGAAGAAAATTCAAACGTTGAGAAAAAATGTTTACCAGAAAGTTGCTTCACATAAATGACCTATCACGTTCGAGGTTGCATGCCTTTTAGGTTAAATGAGCTAGATTCGGCCATGACCATGTCATAGTTTGTCAGAACGAGGCCATATCGGACACGCGCCTGGCCATTGGGATGTCGAGGAACGCCACGAAGGTCGATTCTCGTTTTATCTCACGAAAAGTGCCTTTTCCATTTTCGGAGTGCCGAAAAAGGGTTTTTTTGTGAAGCAGCTACCGAAACAAGAAATCGAAAGGTGGGAACAACACCCCACATTAATAGTAGACCATCTGGGATACGCATATCAGCTCTCATTTTGTTGCGGTAGCCTTTGGAGGTATATTCTGATTTTTGCGGAAGTTCCCGCCGATTTCGTTGGAAGCGGGGTGGTTTTGCACTTTAGAGGTAAAAAGTAAACCTTCAGATTTTTTGCAAAAATCATTTCTGGATCCGCAACATGTTATTTCTTCACTAAAAAGTAGGTGAAGAAAGGGGTCTGCGCACCGTCTGGCCGCGAGCGGGAGTTTTCGTGCACCGTCATTTCATGTGGGTCCCGAATCGGACATAACTAATTTAAGAAAAATCAAAAAATAGCAAAACCTTCGCGTGGCGTCATTTTATGTGACCTAGATGTGGGAAGAAAATTCAAACGTTGAGAAAAAATGTTTACCAGAAAGTTGCTTCACATAAATGACCTATCACGTTCGAGGTTGCATGCCTTTTAGGTTAAATGAGGTAGATTCGGCCATGAGCATGTCATAGTTTGTCAGAACGAGGCCATATCGGACACGCGCCTGGCCCTTGGGATGTCGAGGAACGCCAGGAAGGTCGATTCTCGTTTTATCTCACGAAAAGTGCCTTTTCCATTTTCGGAGTGCCGAAAAAGGGTTTTTTTGCGAAGCAGCTACCGAAACACGAAATCGAAAGGTGGGAACAACACCCCACATTAATAGTAGACCATCTGGGATACGCATATCAGCTCTCATTTTGTTGCGGTAGCGTTTGGAGGTATATTCTGATTTTTGCGGAAGTTCCCGCCGATTTCGCTGGAAGCGGGGTGGTTTTGCACTTTAGAGGTAAAAAGTAAACCTTCTGATTTTTTGCAAAAATCATTTTTGGATCCGCAACATGTTATTTCTTCACAAAAAAGTAGGTGAAGAAAGGGGGCTGCGCACCGTCTGGCCGCGAGCAGGAGTTTTCGTGCACCGTCATTTCATGTGGGTCCCGAATCGGACATAACTAATTTAAGAAAAATCAAAAAATAGCAAAACCTTCGCGTGGCGTCATTTTATGTGACCTAGATGTGGGAAGAAAATTCAAACGTTGAGAAAAAATGTTTACCAGAAAGTTGCTTCACATAAATGACCTATCACGTTCGAGGTTGCATGCCTTTTAGGTTAAATGAGGTAGATTCGGCCATGAGCATGTCATAGTTTGTCAGAACGAGGCCATATCGGACACGCGCCTGGCCCTTGGGATGTCGAGGAACGCCACGAAGGTCGATTCTCGTTTTATCTCACGAAAAGTGCCTTTTCCATTTTCGGAGTGCCGAAAAAGGGTTTTTTTGTGAAGCAGCTACCGAAACACGAAATCGAAAGGTGGGAACAACACCCCACATTAATAGTAGACCATCTGGGATACGCATATCAGCTCTCATTTTGTTGCGGTAGCGTTTGGAGGTATATTCTGATTTTTGCGGAAGTTCCCGCCGATTTCGCTGGAAGCGGGGTGGTTTTGCACTTTAGAGGTAAAAAGTAAACCTTCTGATTTTTTGCAAAAATCATTTTTGGATCCGCAACATGTTATTTCTTCACAAAAAAGTAGGTGAAGAAAGGGGGCTGCGCACCGTCTGGCCGCGAGCAGGAGTTTTCGTGCACCGTCATTTCATGTGGGTCCCGAATCGGACATAACTAATTTAAGAAAAATCAAAAAATAGCAAAACCTTCGCGTGGCGTCATTTTATGTGACCTAGATGTGGGAAGAAAATTCAAACGTTGAGAAAAAATGTTTACCAGAAAGTTGCTTCACATAAATGACCTATCACGTTCGAGGTTGCATGCCTTTTAGGTT
This sequence comes from Dactylis glomerata, assembly GCA_007115705.1. Classification (NCBI taxonomy): domain Eukaryota; kingdom Viridiplantae; phylum Streptophyta; class Magnoliopsida; order Poales; family Poaceae; genus Dactylis; species Dactylis glomerata. The sequence goes on from QXEO01000091.1 coordinate 692,884, forward strand.
AAATGAGGTAGGTTCGGCCATGAGCATGTCATAGTTTGTCAGAACGAGGCCATATCGGACACGCGCCTGGCCCTTGGGATGTCGAGGAACGCCACGAAGGTCGATTCTCGTTTTATCTCACGAAAAGTGCCTTTTCCATTTTCGGAGTGCCGAAAAAGGGTTTTTTTGTGAAGCAGCTACCGAAACACGAAATCGAAAGGTGGGAACAACACCCCACATTAATAGTAGACCGTCTGGGATACGCATATCAGCTCTCATTTTGTTGCGGTAGCCTTTGGAGGTATATTCTGATTTTTGCGGAAGTTCCCGCCGATTTCGCTGGAAGCGGGGTGGTTTTGCACTTTAGAGGTAAAAAGTAAACCTTCTGATTTTTTGCAAAAATCATTTTTGGATCCGCAACATGTTATTTCTTCACAAAAAAGTAGGTGAAGAAAGGGGGTTGCGCACCGTCTGGCCACGAGCGGGAGTTTTCGTGCACCGTCATTTCATGTGGGTCCCGAATCGGACATAACTAATTTAAGAAAAATCAAAAAATAGCAAAACCTTCGCGTGGCGTCATTTTATGTGACCTAGATGTGGGAAGAAAATTCAAACGTTGAGAAAAAATGTTTACCAGGAAGTTGCTTCACATAAATGACCTATCACGTTCGAGGTTGCATGCCTTTTAGGTTAAATGAGGTAGATTCGGCCATGAGCATGTCATAGTTTGTCAGAACGAGGCCATATCGGACACACGCCTGGCCCTTGGGATGTCGAGGAACGCCACGAAGGTCGATTCTCGTTTTATCTCACGAAAAGTGCCTTTTCCATTTTCGGAGTGCCGAAAAAGGGTTTTTTTGTGAAGCAGCTACCGAAACACGAAATCGAAAGGTAGGAACAACACCCCACATTAATAGTAGACCATCTGGGATACGCATATCAGCTCTCATTTTGTTGCGGTAGCCTTTGGAGGTATATTCTGTTTATTGCGGAAGTTCCCGCCGATTTCGTTGGAAGCGGGGTGGTTTTGCACTTTAGAGGTAAAAAGTAAACCTTCTGATTTTTTGCAAAAATCATTTCTGGATCCGCAACATGTTATTTCTTCACTAAAAAGTAGGTGAAGAAAGGGGGCTGCGCACCGTCTGGCCGCGAGCGGGAGTTTTCGTGCACCGTCATTTCATGCGGGTCCCGAATCGGACATAACTAATTTAAGAAAAATCAAAAAATATGAAACCTTCGCGTGGCGTCATTTTATGTGACCTAGAAGACATAAAAAATGAAACCTTTGTGTGGCGTCATTTTATGTAATCTAGAATCAGAAAAACCGCAAAAACCTTCGCGTGGCGTCATTTTATGTAACCTAGAATCAGAAAAACCGCAAAATGCTTCAAGAGTTAGGGATGCTTCAAAAGTTCACATCAGGAATGCTTCTAGAGTTAGGAATGCTTCAAAATTTCCTTTTCATTCGGAGGACCAAAGAGATGGTCATATGAGCTTACATATAAAAACGTTGACCAACAGGGGAAGGATCCCTCCCTTAGCTGTCCGTTGTTAGGTAGATAGGACCTCTCCAGCAGTGGATTTGTACGCGCTAGATAACACCCCATTTTAATTTGGTCGCACCTACAACTCAAACCCAGGCGTGAGCTCAAGTTGGCGTCTTTGCCGTGTGCTGCAGGGTTAGCACACGGCAAAGTGCACATTTTGTGCACACAGCCGTGTGCTAGCACACGGCAAAGAACAAGTGCGTGGAAACCCTAACTCCACGGTTTGCCGTGTGTTTTGTCATGCAGCACACGGCAAACATTGAGCGCACGGCAAAGATCTCGCATTGAATGCCTTCCGACAGCACGGTCCAAAGCGTTTTCCTCTTTCTCTTCCCCGCGCCGCCGCCACTCCTCTGTTTCCCTCGATCCGCCGCCGCCATTGCCGCCTCTCTCTCCCCCGGAGCACCTCCCCGCCTCTCTCTCCCCCGCAGCACCTCCCCGCCGGCCGCCCCCTCCCCTGCAGCACCTCCCCGGCCGCCCCCGCCCCGCGAGAACCTCGTCGGCCAAGACACCCCTGCAGCACCCTCCCCGCCGGCCGGCCACCCTGCAGCACCTCCCGGCAGCCCCCCTGCAGCACCTCCCCGGCAGCCACCCGCAGCACCTCCTCGGCCGCCCCCTGCAGCAAGGTAAGTTAGTTAGTATATTGTTAGTTAGTTAGGTTAGTTTATTGTTAGTTAGGTTAGTTTATTGTAAGTTGGTTAGTGTTAGGTTTAGTTAGTGTTAGGTAGTTAGTGTTAGGTAAGTTAGTTAAGTTAGTTTACTATTAGGTTAGTGCTAGGTTAGTTTAGTGTAGGTTAGTTTTGCCGTGTGTTTGTGTTAGGTTTAGTGTTAGTTTAGTGCTAGGTTAGTTTATTGTTAGGTTAGTTTATTGCTAGGTTTAGTGTTAGTTTATTGTTTGGTTAGTTTAGTTGTTAGTTTACTGCTAGGTTAGTTTAGTTGTTAGTTTAGTGTTAGTACTAGTGTTGTTAAAATAGTTTAGTAATGTGCACATTTTTCATTTTGCAGGATATGGCGACAGGTTGAGGTGGGGTCATCGTCGCAGAGATCGTCTTCACCGTCCTCGACCGGTCATGCTTCGAGGGTAAGAATTCATCATCTCTCGTGCATAGGTTTTTTTTTGTGTCTAGATAACCAAGTCAGTCGCGAAACCTAGGGGTCTCCCGTTCGGAAGGGTTACGCGGATAAATATGTATTTAGTTGCATATTTTAACCGTAACTCTTCCGGATTGTCCACATATTTTGGACAGCCGGAGGATGTGCAGATTGGGTATGTTCTCCATGCTTTGCCCTCAGCTCGAGACAGAATTTCGACGGCGCCTCCCTGTTGTTCTCCGGATGCACATCCTCTCGGCTTTTGGCCCGAGACGTGTATCGGGAGAACAGCGGGGAGGTGCTACCGAAATTTTGTCTCGAGGCGGGGTAGAGCATGGAGAACGTACCCAATCTGCACATCCTCGGGTGGGATTAGAGCTCACCTATTAGAGAGATAGGGTTTTGCATGGCGTAAAACCTATATTCGTTAAAATTAATCGAAGTAATGTTGGATGTAATGACATGTTAAATTGAAAGCATTGTAATTATGTGTTTATGCTAGATAGATGATGGATTCGAGTCGTTTATGGATGTACGAGGGCAGAACTAGTCAGTGGGATTTTACTGATGAATGGAGAGATAAGACTGAGCAGTTCGTGGACAATGCGTTTGCCATACCTGCTAGACCCGCAAAAGTGTTGTGCCCCTGCATGAAATGCCGTAACATAAAACGGATGACGAAGGATGAAATGAGTAAACACCTGCTAAAATTTGGGTTCACACCGAATTACGATAGTTGGATTTGCCATGGCGAGCAACCAGCAAAACGTGTAAGAAAGGAGTCGCAGCAGAGTCAGCCAGCGGGTGGATTTGATGCTGGGTTTGATGCCTGCTTAGATGCGTTCCTTGATGCAAATGCGCCTGAAAACCCAAATGCAGAGGAGGGGGAGACACCACAGGAGGCGGAGACAAGTGAGGAGCCGGAACAGAGCACAAAGAAGTTCTATGAGGCTGTGTTTGCTGCACAGAAACCCCTTCATCCACATACAGAGGTTACTCAGTTGGATGCCGTGGCTCGCCTAATGGCCTTCAAGTGTCAGAGTAACTTATCCAGAGACAAGTTTGATGATCTTCTGGTTGTCATCGGCAGCATTCTACCGAAAGGGCACATCTTGACCAAGAGCTTTTATGAGTCGACTAAAATCCTCAAATCACTGAAGATGACATATGAGAAGATAGACGCTTGTCCAAAGGGATGCATGCTATTTCGAAAAGAACATGCTAATGATAGCTATTGCATCCATTGCAAATCCTCTAGGTACTTTGAGGTCAAATCTGGTGATGGCACGAAGAGGCAGACTGAGATTCCCCAAAAGATCCTCCGTTATCTTCCATTCTTGCCGAGGCTCCAACGGCTTTTCATGACGGAGGAAACTGCCCAACAGATGCGATGGCCCCTTGAGGGGAAACGATACAAAGACAAGATGATACATCCGTCAGATGGTCAAGCATGGCAGAACTTTGTCAAAAAATATCCTTTGAAAGCGGGCAACCCGAGAAGCGTAGCAGTTGCGATATCAACCGATGGGTTCAATCCATATGGCATGTCAGCTGCAACATACAGTTGTTGGCCCGTGTTTGTTATTCCCCTGAACCTCCCTCCTGGCGTCGTCATGAGATCTGAGAACATGTTTGTGTCGATGATAATCCCGGGGCCAAAGTACCCGGGAAAGAACATGAGCGTGTACCTTGAGCCGCTAGTGGATGACTTGCTTGTTGGGTGGGAAGATCGTGGGGTGCGAACATACGACGCCGCAACAAAGGAGCACTTTGATATGTTTGTCTGGTACCACACATCCCTGCATGACCTACCGGCACGTGCATTGTTCTGCGGTTGGTGTACACATGGGAAGTGGCCTTGCCCGGTGTGTAGGCAGGCTGTGACTTTCTTTTGGCTGAAGAAGGGTGGCAAGTATTCTTGTTTTGATGAACACCGAAAATTCCTTGAGACGAATCATAAATATAGGAGTGACACAAAGAACTTCAAGAAAGGTGTTGTTGTCCATACTCCACGTCCACATCTGCCGACCGGCAAAGATACCAAGGCTGAGTTAGAAGCTCTCGTGCCGAACACCGATGGGAAAGGTTTCGTGGGATACGGGGAGACACACCAGTGGACCCACATTCCATGCTTGTGGAAGCTTCCTTACTTTGAAGATCTCGAGCTTCCGCACAATATTGATGTAATGCACACCGAAAAGAATATCAGTGAGGCCCTTTGGAGCACAATTATGGACACCGAGAAGTCGAAGGATAACATTAAGGCTAGAATCGATCAACAAGAATGGTGCGATAGGCCAAATTTGGATCCACAGCCTCCCGGTGTCAAAGGACCCAGGTGGACCAAGCGAAAGGCCCCGTTCTGCCCTTCAAGGACAGAAAGGAGGGAAATATTCCAGTGGATCGTCGACTGCTTGTTCTTCCCTGATGGGTATGCAGCTAACTGGATGAGAGGAGCAAACCTGGAGACGTTGCGAGTGCATGGGCTCAAGAGTCATGACTATCACGTGTGGCTTGAGCGGATAATGCCCATCATGATTCGAGGCTATGTCGACGAGCAGACTTGGCTAGTGCTCGCGGAGTTGAGCTATTTCTTCCGCCAGCTTTGTGCTAAGGAGTTGGACCGTGAAGTGGTCAAGAAGCTAGATAAACAGGCACCCGAGTTGCTTTGCAAGCTAGAGATGCTCCTTCCACCAGGGTTCTTTAATCCGATGCAACATATGATCTTGCATCTCCCGAAGGAGGCGTTACTGGGGTCCACTGTGCAGACCCGTTGGCAGTATGGCCCTGAGAGAGAAACAAAGAAGCTTCGTGAGCAAACAGGCAATAAATGCAAGATCGAGCCATGCATAGCCGAGGCAACACTTAACAAGGAGGTGTCAAACTTCACGACAAAGTACTATGATGAAAACATTCCCACTCAGCACAATCCAATCCTTCGTTACAATGCCGCCAACCCTGATGATGTACCCAAGCTTGGCATCTTCATAGGGCTAGGTGGCACATCTAGAGGCTCGAAGAGGCGCAAGATAACGAATCCCGAATGGGGCTTAATCCACTCGTATGTCTTGAAAAGCATGGAATAAGTGAAGCCGTATGATGCTTAAGGTGAATATGGCAACAGACAGTCCTTGTGCGTGGTGAATGACCAGCCCGTTGGGACCCCAAGAGGAAGGTATGATGAGTGCAGCGGCTAGTTTTCCCTCAGTTAAGAAACCAAGGTTTAATGTCGATCTTGAAGAAGAGAGACGGTGACGACTGAAGGTGATGTGGACTGGCTTAGTAGCTTCCAACAAGGGCGCCGTTTACGACACTTGTTGACTCGTCTTCGGCCAGCAGCAACGCGGAACCTGCACACACACAAACAAGTACTTTGTTCCCAACTTGCGATGAGGTTGTCAATCTCACCGGTTTGCTTGAAACAAAGGTTATGAGTGTATCGAGTGGAAAACAGTAGTAATATGCGAGTAAAGTAAACAGTGCGGGAAAAGTAAACAGGTGATTGCAATATGATTAAAATAGGACCGGGGTCCACAGTTCACTAGTGGTGTCTCTCCATAGATAAATAACATGCTGGGTAAACAAATTACAGTTGGGCAATTGATAGAATAAAGATAACGTGATATGTCAAGAAGATCACTATGAGATTTACTCTGGGCATTACAACAAAATACATAGACCGCCATCCAACTGCATCTATGACTAATAATCCACCCTCGGGGATATCATCCGAACACCCCAAAAGTATTAAGTTGCGAACAACAGATAATTGCATTAAGCAAAGTGTGTAATGTAAACAAAGCATATGCCCTTGAGCATATGAATGTTGTTTTCTCCCTAGTAGCAACAGCACATCTACCACCTTAGAGGTTTCTGTCACTCCCCCAGGTGAAATAGAGGCATGAACCCACTATCGAGCATAAATACCCCCTCTTGGAGTCACTAGCAACTACTCGGCCAAGATAGCTACTAACAACGGAGAGCATGCAAGATCATAAACAACATAGAGATAACAAAAGATATAATTCAGTACAGCAACTTAATCATAAACACCAATATTCATCGGATCCCAACAAACCAACATCATAGCATTACATAACGGTGATCTCAATCATGTAGGGCAGCTCATGAGATCTAAACATGAAGCATATGGTGGAGAAGACAACCATCTAGCTACTGCTATGGACCCATAGTCCAAGGTAGACTACTCACTCATCGCTCCGGAGGCAAGCATGGCGATGAAGAAGACCTCCGGTGGCGATTCCCCTCTCCGGCAGGGTGCCGGGAAGAGCTTCTGGACCCTCCCGATCTTCGGGTCGACGGCGGCGGATCGCAATGTATTCTGGAAAACTGATCGGGCCCTTAGGTTTTTCTCGTCAGGGGGTATATATAGGCGAAAGGACGATGTCAGAGGAGGGACCACGGCCCCTCACGCGGGCCCGGCGCGGCCAGGGGGGTGGCCGCGCCGCCCCTGTGTGTGGGGGCCACGTGCCCCCCCTCCGTCAGGTCTTCGGATGTTTGGGAGCTTCCCCGTGAAATATGACTTCAGGAACTTGTTTCGTCCAATTCCGAGAATATTTCCTGTGTATCACTTCTGAAACACAAAAACAGCAGAAAACAGGAAACTGGCACGGTGGCACTTCGTTAATAGGTTAGTTCCGGAAAATGTATAAAAGTACCACTAAGTGTAACGAAACAATAAGCAAATGGTGTAAAAACAAGCATGGAGCATCAAAAATTATAGATACGTTTGAGACGTATCAAGCATCCCCAAGCTTAACTCCTGCTCGTCCTCGAGTAGGTAAGTGATAACAAAAGAATAATTTTTGAGGTGACATGCACCTACACAATCTTGATCATATATGTAAGCATTGATGAGCTGGGATCAATAGAACTTAAAACATGGGCATGAAAGATATAATCATGACAATAAGAACTTAGCAACCATGTTGTAAACATGCAAATGAACACAAACAAAAGATCATGATAATGAAATAATGAAAGTCAAATGTGTGTTCAAATCATAAGGAAAAACATACAAATAGTTTTCAGCTTGTCCTTCAAAGAGAGCAAAACATAAATGCATAGGACACCTCAAAGTTTAAGAGGGCGACTAGATACAAATAATTTAAGAACAAGTGAAACCAACAATATGAGTCAATCAATGAACTTTGGGACAATGCATATCACACTAAGAATGACAACTATGCTCTCTTAATGGTGCATAAAGAAAGAAGGTGGTGACTCAACATAAAAGTAAAAGAAAGGCCCTTCGCAGAGGGAAGCAGTGATTTAAACATGTGCTAGAGCTTTTTATTTGTAAAACAGAGATAAAACTTGATTTTGAGAGGTGGTTGTCTTTGTCAATGACTGGCAATGGGGTTCTTACTATATTCCATACAAAAATGAAGCAAGTTTTTGAGAGAGAGATTGGCACTCTTGTGCTCTTTTTATAAAACTTGGCACTCCTCCCCACCTTTTCCTTTCACATACCATGGCTAACCGATTCCATCGGGTGCCCACCAACATTCACATTCTTTGGAGGAGTGCCTTTTTTTCTTTCTTTTTTCCCTTTTTTTTCTTTTTTTGGAATAAGCAATATGGAAGATAGCAAATCCGACCACTACGTCCCCATGAGCTGAAAACAGTGTCACAAAACGAGAGGTATTTTGAAGGTTTTTGAAAGGTAGCACACGAAAATTTTACTTTGGAATGGCTTACAAATACCATGCATAGGAATTTATAGTGGACACAATGGCAAACTTTGGCTTTTAGGAGTTGGATGCACGAGTAGAGCTCATACTCAGTACAAGGCGAGGGCTAGCAAAAGACTGGGAGCGACCAACTAAGAGAGCAATAATGGCCATAATCATGCAAAGCGACAAAGCGACATTAAAAGAAGCATACGATGGCATCAAAAGTCAAAAACTAAATGATCATGAAGGCTAATGGCGACTTTGCAAGAGTCTAACATGTGTGAGCATGCGCCAAGTCAACCCAAATAAAGCATCAAGGAGAAAACCAAAATAATGCTTCCATACAATAAAAACAACGCATGATTTTTTCAAAGGCTCATTAAGCAATCTCAGTTATTTGAGACAAGTCATGCTACAGCAAAACCACTAAGCATACTATCAAAAAGACATCAAGCATGACATGAAAAAGCCTAAGCCGCAGTCTACACAAGCTCCTTCTTGTACCACTATTTTGCACAAAGCTTTTCTCTTTTCCAACACCATTTGAAATTTTTAAAGACACCTCTTTTGATGAAAACCAATGAAGATCAGAGGCAAAAATACACCTTGATGAAAAGATACGACAAGGTCTGAACGCATATCAAGGCGAAAACGAAAACCAAAAGCAGTAGCAGAAAAAGTAGAATGCTCGATTTTGAATAAGAGTGAAAACTAGAGCATTCTTTGCAAATGAAAATGAGTACATCTCCTCCAAAGGAAATTTGTTGGGGTCCAACCATTTATTGCAGCAAAAAAACAAACTAAACAAACTAAGAAAACTAAAACAACTGACGCTCCAAGAAAAACACATAGTGCATGAAGCAATAAAAATATAGTGTTTTGAAAGGTGACCTGAATTTTGCCGATGAAGAAGGGGTGCCTCGGGGGCATCCCCAAGCTTTGACGCTTGTACTTCTTGGATATTTCTTGGGGTGATGCATGGGCATCCCCAAGCTTGAGCTTTTGTCCATTCTTCAACTCATCTCATCATTCTCCAATCCCTACACTTGAAAACTTCCTTCATACAAAACTAAACACAATTCTATTAGCAACATTAGTGTAAGCATAAAATATATTCAACCTCTTTTAGCTTCAGGTTTCAACCCAAAACCACCACATATAAAGTATATACTACTGTAGCAACTTCCACAAGAGTTCCATGATCAAAAAGAACTCAAAAGAAAGCGATAAAGTGGCAAAAACAAATATTGGCAGAAATCTGTCAAAACTGGACAGCTGATAATGGACGAATTTTTGAGGGATTTTCCGTTGCTCAAATCAAAAAGTGTTCAACTAAGAAAAGTTTGGATATAACCTGGGGCATATACACAAGAAATCGCAGGTCCAAAAGATAAACAGAGAATTTTCACGAAGTTTTACGGTGCAGCACCGAAAACAGTTTCAGGACAGCAATAACCCCAAATCTTTACCTCACTCAAATTAGAGGCTTCTCTTGGCACAAAAACGAAATAAACAAGATAAGGAGCGGTCATTACAGTAGTAATGACTTCCAAGACTCAAATAAAAGAAAAAGTACTGAAAGTAAAACATTGGGTTATCTCCCAAGAGTGCTTTTCTTTAACGCCTTTGAGCTAGGCGCAGAAAATTGCGAATCAAGTATTTTCAGAAGAAGCATTAAGATCAACAGCAGAGGTCTTATCAATAAGACATTGTATTTAATCCACATAAGTTTTAGAAGACTCTTTGTGATCATTCTTTGGCACACTATTCTCATCAAAAAGATTTTCAGGACAAATCCAGTCAAAATTATTTTCAAAAGCTTCACTCAATCCCAAAAGCTTGCAAGGAATAGGTATTTCGGGCTCTTTATCATCTGTACTAATAACATTTATAGGAGAACCGAGTTTATTAAAACGTTTAAGAACCTTCCTAGCTTCAACAACGACATCCTTAAATTCTAGGCGCAGAGTTTCCAAGATAAAAGCTTTCTTTTCGGGATCCTCAATTTCATGAAGCTTGAGGAACATGTATTGCATATAGGGATTAAGACTAGCAAACCTAGTTTCCAACATATCAATTAAACAAACAGAAGCAACTTCAATACTAGGAGCAAGCTCAATCCAAGACTTTTCCTCAACTTCCTCATGCATACTAATGTGATTAAAGAACTCCTCAATGTTTCTATTTCCAATAATTGAACCACTACCTACTGAGAGGTCCTCCAGAACGAACCTAGGGAACAGCATGATAAACTAAAGTAAAGTAAAAACAACTACCAAGGATTCTAAATTTTTTTGGATTTTTGATATAAAAAGCAATGCAGGTAAAATAAAATAAAATAAAGCAAAACAAATAACAAAGTAAAGAATGTGTGTGCGAAGAACTCCCCTCGCAGAAGTCTTCTCTCTTCCCCGGCAACGGCGCCAGAAAAGTAGCTGATGCTTAAGGTGAATATGGCAACAGACAGTCCTTGTGCGTGGTGAATGACCAGCCCGTTGGGAACCCTAAGAGGAAGGTATGATGAGTGCAAGCGGCTAGTTTTCCCTCAGTTAAGAAACCAAGGTTTAATGTCGATCTTGAAGAAGAGAGACGGTGACGACTGAAGGTGATGCGGACTGGCTTAGTAGCTTCCAACAAGGGCGCCGTTTATGACACTTGTTGACTCGTCTTCGGCCAGCAGCAACGCGGAACCTGCACACACACAAACAAGTACTTTGTTCCCAACTTGCGATGAGGTTGTCAATCTCACCGGTTTGCTTGAAACAAAGGTTATGAGTGTATCGAGTGGAAAACAGTAGTAATATGCGAGTAAAGTAAACAGTGCGGGAAAAGTAAACAGGTGATTGCAATATGATTAAAATAGGACCGGGGTCCACAGTTCACTAGTGGTGTCTCTCCATAGATAAATAACATGCTGGGTAAACAAATTACAGTTGGGCAATTGATAGAATAAAGATAACGTGATATGTCAAGAAGATCACTATGAGATTTACTCTGGGCATTACAACAAAATACATAGACCGCCATCCAACTGCATCTATGACTAATAATCCACCCTCGGGGATATCATCCGAACACCCCAAAAGTATTAAGTTGCAAACAATAGATAATTGCATTAAGCAAAGTGTGTAATGTAAACAAAGCATATGCCCTTGAGCATATGAATGTTGTTTTCTCCCTAGTAGCAACAGCACATCTACCACCTTAGAGGTTTCTGTCACTCCCCCAGGTGAAATAGAGGCATGAACCCACTATCGAGCATAAATAACCCTCTTGGAGTCACTAGCAACTACTCGGCCAAGATAGCTACTAACAACGGAGAGCATGCAAGATCATAAACAACATAGAGATAACAAAAGATATAATTCAGTACAGCAACTTAATCATAAACACCAATATTCATCGGATCCCAACAAACCAACATCATAGAATTACATAACGGTGATCTCAATCATGTAGGGCAGCTCATGAGATCTAAACATGAAGCATATGGTGGAGAAGACAACCATCTAGCTACTGCTATGGACCCATAGTCCAAGGTAGACTACTCACTCATCGCTCCGGAGGCAAGCATGGCGATGAAGAAGACCTCCGGTGGCGATTCCCCTCTCTGGCAGGGTGCCGGGAAGAGCTTCTGGACCCTCCCGATCTTTGGGTCGACGGCGGCGGCGGATCGCGATGTATTCTGGAAAACTGATCGGGCCCTTAGGTTTTTCTCGTCAGGGGGTATATATAGGCGAAAGGACGATGTCAGAGGAGGGACCACGGCCCCTCACACGGGCCCGGCGCGGCCAGGGGGGTGGCCGCGCCGCCCCTGTGTGTGGGGGCCACGTGGCCCCCCTCCATCAGGTCTTCGGATGTTTGGGAGCTTCCCCGTGAAATATGACTTCAGGAACTTGTTTCGTCCAATTCCGAGAATATTTCCTATGTATCACTTCTGAAACACAAAAATAGCAGAAAATAGGAAACTGGCACTGTGGCACTTCGTTAATAGGTTAGTTCCGGAAAATGTATAAAAGTACCACTAAGTGTAACGAAACAATAAGCAAATGGTGTAAAAACAAGCATGAAGCATCAAAAATTATAGATACGTTTGAGACGTATCACCGTACTACAAGTAAGTGCTCAGTACTTAGTTTTTCACACACATTCACTCGTTAGTCCGTGGCTAACACTTCCTCTTTTTCATTGCCATAGACAATTCACCCAGAAATATTGGAAGCTAAGGAGGGATCCAACGGAAGAAGAAGATAATGATCTTTTTGTAAACGGTGGTGGTTACGGTTTCATTAGCTGGTTCTCAACATTGGTACCTTTCTATATAACTTTCTCGTAGTGCTTACATTACTCAACCACTTCTCCTACTAAACTTTCCCTGCTGAACATGTAGGCAAAAAATGACCAAGAGATGAGACTCGAGTTGAGACAAATTGCCAGGGGCTTTACCTCACCCGTCAATGCATTTGATGCTTATGACGTCAATGGGTATCGCTTTCATACCCATGAGTACACAGAACGCCGGGCCAACCGGAAGACAACAAATAGCGGGGTTTTGTGTGAAGGCTCGGATGGGCTCCATTACTATGGTAGAGTCGAGGGTATATACGAGCTGAATTATGGTTTCGGCAAAGGGCTTAACCCCGTTGTATTCAAGTGTCAGTGGTTGGACCCACGGCGGGTGAAACGGAAACCTGAAATTGGCTTGGTCGAAGTTGAGCGAAGCTCCGTTTATGAGGGAGATGATGTATATATTTTGGCTACCCAGGCCTTCCAAGTATTCTATCTCCCGTACCCGTGCAAGAACCCCAAAAAACGACTTCAGGGTTGGGATGTCGTGATCACGGTGCCGACGCACAATAGGCCGCCTAAGCCAGACCAAGACGATTACCGTCGCCTTGACCCCTCGACATATCATGGCGAGTTCTTTCAGGAGGAAGGGCTTCCAGGGAAATTCACTATCAACTTGGCGACTGATGATGACATGGTAGTAGACGGTGAAGAACATGACGAGGTTGAGGCAGAAGACATTGTGGATGATGTAGTTGAGGAGGTTCAGAACGCACAAGACTTGACTTTGCTTGAACGGTTCCATGCAGGCCTTGACGAAGATGAGCCAACGATACCACCTCCAGATTTCTTGCCTGATTATTGGTGGGGGGGTGATAGCGATGACGAAGCAAGTGGCCCGTCGGTTGTTCCCGCTGATCTCGAAACGGGCTTCTGAAGTTCTTAGCGACCTTATGTAATAGTTATTTGTAAAAGTAGCCTATTATTTGTGAGAACTCTTTGTAATAATAATGATTGTAAGAACTCTATTTGTGTGTTAATTATTTGCATTCAATGGTTTTGTAAGAAATCTATGCCATGTTGTATTTTTAATTATGTGCTTTACTTATTTTCTCCTTTATCTATATCATTTGATTTACTCATGTGTACTAATGAAGATACTATTTTTGTGAATGCAGGTGTTTCCAACATGCCAGGAGGGGGGCGCAAAGGAGGAGGGGGACTACTAAAGAAGGCCGTGAAGAAAGTTAGGGGCTTGACGACTATTCTTGCGCAGTCTGGCCCCACGGGCTCCACTTCACCCCCACGGGCAGCTAGTCCTCCAGCCCCTTCGAGGCGTCGGAGGGGTAGACGGGCACCTAGTCCTCCCCCAGTCGAGGAGGTGGTGGAGGACATGGACGTTGACAAGGACGAGGAGGAGGAGGACGAGGAGCAGGTGGAGGAGGAGGAGGAGGACGTTGACGAGGACGAGGAGGAGGAGGAGGAGCTGGTGGAGGAGGAGGAGGAGGAGGACGACGACAGGATCTGGGAGCCACCGGAGGTGTACGTTGAGACGGTGGAGGGGATGCCTTCTGAGCCTGGGACACGTGCTCCTTACCAGCGTGGGGTCTCCGAGCTGCCTACCTTGGACGAGTGGAGGGCAGCCAGCGGGGTTGTTACGCTTATCCCGAGAGGGGAGAGGTACCTACTTTCACAATCATATGTTTTCACAACTTTTCATCACTATTTGCTCATATCGTTTTGGGTTGTTCATTGTGCAGGTCCTTCGTGTACAAGGAAGGCTACAAACTGCGTGCCTACTCGAGCATCCTTGGATGCCTTGTTAGGAAGCACTGACCTGGGTTTGTGACCATGCCTAATGGTCGCACCGAGATAGCTTGGACTTGGGACCACTTCGCTTACGCACCTGATCCGGATGGCGAATACGGGAGGAGGCTCAGGAACTGTGGATCTAGGGTGCTCCGTGATTTCTGGGTAAGTTAACTTTACTTCTCGTCATTCTGTAATTCTACTTCAAGAGCCTACATTTTGTCACTTTCTTTCACTAATGCCTTTTTTCTCACTTTTTTGCATCCTTGTAGGCCTACTTTCGTATGGATCCTAGTTCTGACAGGGAAGACTGCATTCAGGTGGCCGACAGGATAGCGCGGAAGAAAGTGACCGATATGCACTACGAGGGGCGTATTTTGTCCATCCGCAATTGGTATGCCGAGAAACGCAAGCTCCCGATGAAGAAGGCGCAAGCCCGAGAGATCGTGGACTTCCAGCCATGGCAGTACTTGCAGGTACTTCCATTTCCCGTATTATGGAATTGGTGACCGCCGGATGTTTTTCATTAATATGTGTATTTTGTGCATATGCAGTCCCCTCCTCCGTACGTAGGTCACACCAGACCTCAAGTTTGGCGCGCGATGGTTCGTCACTACACAAGCGCCGCATACAAGAGGAAGCACGCAGAACAAAAGCTGAGGAGAGCCGAGATGAAAGGTGGATCACACACGCAAGGCAGCGTCGCCCTTGGCATCGTCCAGGACAAGAAGGTGAGAAAATGCATAGCCTTAACCTTGATCATCATGTTCTTCCTTATTCCGCAAATGCGTTCATGTATCTTTGTGCTATCTTTTGCAGGACAAGGAGATAGGCTCGACTGCATCGCTGTTCAAGATATGGGGCGACAACCGCAAGAAGAAGGACAAGAAAGACGGGACGATGAAGTGGGTGAGCGAGATCGCCGAAGCCAAGGACAAGGCATACCGGGCCAAGTATGCGCAGATTCACGGCCCCGAGGCGAACCCCGACATCGAGCCATTTGACCCCGAGGTTGCCATGCGTGCGGGAGAAGGCAAGAAGCATGGCCGCTTGTTTGTCTGTGATGGGGCGGTAGATCCTAAGACCATCCCGTCGTTGAGACAGATCAACCGTGGCAAGACAAGCTCCTCGCCTGCTGTAGAGCCCCGCCCGATGCCGTCGTCTATAGCCATTGACGGGATACGGGTATGTTCTCCTTCCTTAGTCATCTATACTTCATTCCATGTTTTACATTGCAATATCCATGACCTTCGGATGACACAACGTAGGCTCAATTGGAGGCTGAGAAGGCACATAGGGAACAAGCCCAAGCCCTCCTTGCTCATCAGCAGCAGATGATGATGCAGCAGCAGATGATGATGTGGATGAACCAGAGGCTCAGTGCCCACGATGCCCACTTAGCGGTGAGTTCTCGCTCATACAACGTTAGATGAATCATAATTCCATACACCTTACCCGCGCATGCTTGATTTGTAGGCCTCTCTACCGGCTGGCACCACTCTTCCTACATTTGATCCACCTCCCTTCGACTTCAACACATGGGTAAGTTCTCGCTTGTATTATGTGCCAATCTCAAAATACCACATGTCTAGTGCATATTGACTTAGCTCACAATTTTCTATCTTGTAGCTACATGCCTCGGGTGGATCCAACAACGCGGAGGTCGGTGGGTCATCGGGTCAGAATGAAAATGACATGATGACGCCTCCTACGGGAGGACTGGCTAGCTTCAACAACTCGCACGTCGTCCGCCGGCTTTGACTCCCGGTTAGATCTCAAATTCTACTTAGTTGTCAAATTTCTACACTTAGCGCAATCTTCCCTTAGTTGTCATATTTCTACACTTACTGCTATCTTCTCTTAGTTGCCGTGTTGGTTTAGTGACTTGTAGTTTCAATGTCCATTTAGTGACTTCTAGTTGTCATGTCCATTCTTACATATTACTTGTCAAAAATACTTGCTAATGGTAGAGATTCGGTCACTTTGAGTTGCTATGTCCATTTAGTGACTTTAGTTGCAATTTCTATTCTTACATATTACTTGTCAAAAATACTTGCTAAGGGTAGAGATACAACACTTATAATTTCTATGTGCATTGTTGCGAACACTTGTAGTTTCTATGTCCATTTAGTAACTTGTAGTTTCCATGTGCATTGTTACAACACTTGTCAAAAATACTTCATATGTATACTATGTCATATGACTTGTGAATCTCATGTTTTTGCTTTCAAACTTGTAGGATGTGCATGAAAGATGAACTCGTTGATCTTCCGGCATTGGGTTGCCATGTGTTGTTGTATTATGAACATATGAACTTGTTATGCACTATTTGTCGTCATGGAGTTTGTATTATGCACCTATTGTGATCTATCATGCATGTATTTGCGATCTATTATGCTAAATTTGTGTATTTATTTGTTGTATGATACAAATATGTTCTTGTGATGCCACTGCTGTTGGCTTTGATGCATATATATTGTTATTGTATTTTATGTGCAGGGATTCCTGTAAATGCAATCAAAAAAGGGAAAAAACAGGGACTTTGCCGTGTGCTTGCACACGGCAAAGGAACCAAATGTCCTCTGCCGTGTGCTTGCTCACGGCAAAGGGGACACGCGTCGACAACCTGTGTAGTGCTGGGCTGGGAACTGGCTATTGGATTGAGCCTTTGCCGTGCTGAGATACAGGGCACACGGCATACTGCAAGACTTTGGGCACACGGCACACTGCAGGCACACGGCAAACTGAGCACATGACATCAAAGACAGAGGGCACACGGCGACCGCAGGCACACGGCAAAATCTCTAGGCTCACGGCAAACTTGCTGCGCACGGCACACTGCGCATGCGTCGATTGTAGGTAGAAGGCGCACGGCGAACTTTGGCACACGGCGAACCACCCGTAGGCACACGGCGAACTATGGCGCACGGCAGAATGCAGCTGGGGGCCACGCTTCCTTTCCGTTTGCCACCGCCGGCCGTGTGTCACTTTACTTCACCGTGGGTTGGCTGCGAGCACACGGCGAAGACTTCACTGTGGGTTTTTGTATTTGCTCACGGCATAGATCGTTCGCCGTGGCCCGCGTCGCCGTGTGGTATTCGCCGTGAGCTAACACACGGCGAAAAGTGTGCCGTGCGTTTTCTCTATTTTGCCGTGCGCCGCAGGCACACGGCATAGATAGGTTTTCCGGTAGTGTATGTTTTGATCCAGATTAATGAGTATTACTAAATATACATGTTCATGCCCTCCTGTATGAAATTAACATGCTTGTGAGATGTTCAATTGTACTATCATCCAGATTAATTAGTTTAACGAAATACCGATTGCATGTGCACTCCCATGTAACAATGTACTACACAGTAAACTGGTAAGAAATACCGGGAATGGAAGTAACTATTAAAGTGAGAAGCAGCAAGTTTTTTTTATCTTCTTTTACTCTAAATTTATTCTCCATGCAAATTCATGTGACTTTGCTGATGTCATTCTTCCTTCACTACTATAGATCGGGTCTTCACACACGGCCGAATCGGCCCATCGCACACGGTTGACCAAACTGTCTCCATGGAAGCGTGTGCGACAGACCCCCGCAAGGAAACAGTTTCTTTAACCGTGTGTGACAGGGAAATTTTCGCCCACGGTGCTCGCCTACGAATTGTTTGCGAATCTAAGGGCCTTCACAAACAAACTTTTAATCATCGGATACACACATGCGTGGTTTTAATCATCGGCATGAGCATCTACCAGAATAGATCACAAAAAACACCGTTGATCAAATCAGCTAGGACACAAAAAACAGCGAAGAACAATAGCAATGTTCTTAGGGGCAACAATTCCGTGATTACAGTAATCCGATTTAACCCAAACCCTAGTAGATCTGCTATGCATGTCATCAATCGCGTGTCTGCAATCCATATACGGGTAGATCTATGTGGTAAAAGAGGGGGATTGAGGGTTTTTTAAGCCTCATCGACATTGCAGAGTCGCCGGAGGTAGAAGTTCGGATGATGCAGGGTCATTGGTCGCAGAGGACGATGTGAGGTAGTAGTCGTAGCGGCAGAGTTGGCGGAGAAGCGGCGATGGTGCATGGCCTCCTCCGTCGATGTACTCCTCGATGGTGAGAGAGGAACTGTCGACATGTTTGGGGGGAAGAGAGTGAGACGAGAGAGAGAGAGAGAGAGAAGGAATAGGGCAGTGAGGGGAATTTATGGCATGTGCCAGAAAGCAACGCGGCGTCTCGCGCTCCTTTCCATGTTTAAGGTCGTGCGACCTAAGAATCACGCCCTATATGAATCGAAGACCATGTCTCCACGCACGAACGGACTGCTTCAGATGCCTAAATATGTTTGCATCGCTCCATTCAGCCGACCCTCCTGTTTGATTGGACGCGTTCGAGTGCACGATGTCTGTTTGGATCGGCCCGTTGAATATGCTATCGCGGGGTATAGCACCTCCCTCTCCCCATTCAAAAATATTGAGAGTTGAAGCAAATGAATTGAACAACCAGTTTATTCCATCGATGATCTCAGTTTATATACAAGGGAAAAAAGACGCGAGAAAGGGGTCGCGCCCGTTCGTGAAGGGGTGGGAGCGAGGGAACCACCGTGCGGTTACAAGTAGAGGATTATCTCCTAATTACATTATTAAATAAATCCTAACACTCCCCCTAATCCTTGCTTGTCTTTGCGACCGATCTTCCTTGGAATCATCTTCTCTAAAAACCCCATGGGAAAAATTGAGAAGAAATGTACAATATGCCATGAAAAAAGCCTAAAAACCCCGTGGAAAAATAAGGAGAAAATGATATATATCGTCCATGCTTGTATTGATACTGCCTCATTAAAAACCTTACATGAGAAACCGTTAGGAAAAACTCATAAAGGAAAAGAGTACAATACTGAAGATCCAATAACCTTCAAGAGGTTATAACCTTGGAGATTTCTCCCTCTGAACTTTGCAAGTCACGAAGTCTCCTCATACCAATTCCATAAACATATTTGCAAAATAAATAACTTGGTAAGGACTTGGTAAACAAATCAGCGAGGTTGTCACATCACTTTGCTTGCAAAATACAAAATCCATCAGTAGATTTCTTGATGAACACACATGGGCGATCATCATTGTTTGAGTATCCTTTTTTCAAGAGGAACTCAGTCAGTCGGTTGTACCATATTCTACCCGACTATTTCAAACCGTATAACAACTTCTATAGGTTTACACAATACATTTTGCGATCAGCTTTCAGATCCAGAATCTTCATTCCCTCAGGGACTTTCATGTAAATATATGTATCAAGCGACCCATATAAATATGCAGTCACCACATCCATCAGTTGGATATACAAACTCATTTGCACTGCCAGCAATATCAAGTATCAGAACATGATTCCACCCATCACAGGAGAATATGTTTCATCGTAATTGATGTCGGGTTTCTTTGTAAACATGTGTGCTACAAGCTTCGCCTTGTATCTCACCACCTCATTGCTCTCATTCCTCTTTCAAACAAAAACCCATTTTGCCCCGATGGGAGAAACGTGCTGAGAAGTGGGTATTACTGCAGTAAATACCCACTTTTGGCAAGCGAGCGCAATTCATCCTCAATTGCAACCTTCCACTTGGATCAGTCTGAGATTTTCATATACTCTCCATGTTATTAGGTTCACGGTCCAATGTCAGGTCCTTTGTAATCTTTAAGGAGAAAAATATGTCAACATTTGTAGTATTTCTGTTGAATGATTCTCCTGACTCAACATAGTTTGTGGAAATCTCATCAATACCTTCAGACTCATTGTGATTTCTATAACATCCCAGAATTTTCCAAATTTTGGAATAAAAAATAAATAAATTGAATGAATTGTTTGTGTTGATTGAAAATTCATAAGGATTTAAAAACTTTTGAGTTTATTTAAAAGTTTTTCCGTAAATAATTTTTTCCTAAACTTTCAAACCAAACTTATTTTGCTTCCAAGGTTTTCCAATTTATTAAAGTGTTTCATATAAATTTTTCAAATTCAAGATTTTTTTTAGAAAAACTATTTCAAATTTTCTATCAATCCTTGAAGGAATTCTTTTGAGAAAATAGGATTTCAAAAATACTATTTTGGATTTATTCAAACCTATGCAAGCTTATTAGCGAAGGAAATATTTCCAAAATGATTTACATTAAATAAAGTTTGCATTATTAATGTGTTTGAAAATAAATTTCAAATATTATTTTTATAGATATTATTTTATGAATTTTAAAAAATTCCTTTTAAACCCTATTACTATTTTGGAATATGCAAATAAAGTCCTATGGGCCAAGCATATAAAATATATTTGAAAATTAGTTTCATCATGAAAACTTGTTTCTTGCTGTTTTGTATTGTTTTGTTGAATTTTAGAAAACATTAAAATTAGTTTAAATTCATTTGGAGCCAAAATGATAAAGTTATGAAAGAAATAAAGAATACAGAAAAAGAAAAAGAAGAAACAAAAAAGGGTAAAGAAAGGCCGCAGGGCACCATTCCGGCCCAGCAAGCCTTATCCTGAATCGTACCAATTCGCCCGCTACCAGATGTTGACAGGTGGGGCTAGGGGTTGTCATTTAAACCGATGACCGAATTACCAAACCGAAAAACCAGAAACCGAAGCTGAATAGACCGAAACCGAAAAGTAAAAACTAGAATCGGTCAAAGATTCTAGAAAACCGAAATTACTTCGGCTAATTCGGTATTACCTAACGCTAACCGAACGACCCAACAAACCGAGAAAAAACAGTAACAAGATAATTTCACGTATTAGGCCCATAGCCCACTAGTTAATTTGCGCATGTAGGCCTTCACGAGAGTACTTATCTAGTCACTCCACACACAACCTTATCTAGTCGCTCCAATTCATGGCAGCCGCACTGCCGCAGGGGACCGGACAGGTGATGTCGCGAACTCGCGATTAGGAGGGCGATTGGTAGACTGCGAAAAATTCAATCAGACTTTGAGGAGTTAAGAGGCTGTTGATTGGATTTTTGGATTGCATTTAAATTGTGGCCCCCACGTATGTTAAAGCACCCTCCATACAGTTTCGGGGATACTTCCGAATCGAGCGTATCCTTGGAGCCACCCTCATCTCTGGCTCCCGTGAGCCAAAAGCGGTCAACTCCCGCACGAGCGGCTGCGATCATGGAGATGGTGTGAGCTCCTGCGCGCAGGCAAAAAAGGGGGCGGGAGGATTTCGTCATCTCCCGCTGAGACCGCCCCTCTATTTCTACCCCCTCCTCTCACCACCTCATTCAAAATCGTCATTTCCCCTCTTCGAGCTCTCTTCTCCCGCGCGCAAGGAAGGTAAGTAGGCGGTGTTGGCGGCGACGGCGACGGTGGCGACGGCGGCTCTGACCACTTCTTCGACAAGGATTCACCTCTATCCACCATCCACCTCCAGCCATGACTGTAAGTTCAAACACCATGACATCTCGAGCACTTTCATGTTGTTAGGGTTAGATCTGTGACTTGTTTTGCTTAGATCTGTCCCTGATATCAATTTGTAGCAAATATCTTGGCATGTGTAAGCTTAGTTTCGTTGATCTGTGAGTATTAGCATGTGTAGCATAAATCTTGCCATGTGTAAGCTTCTTCTTCTTTGTATGCCTAGTATTTGTTCATGTAGGCTTGTAGTCATAATTTGCTTCTACATTGTGCGGCAATGTAGGACTCGTTGTGCTAGGAATTCCTTAGCCAGGCTCTGGTCCCCTTGGAGGAGTCCCAGATCCCTTCATTTGTCGCCGATTCACAGCCTCCCATGACATCGAAGGTTGTGGACATGGTGGTTGGGCACTGTTCCGACCAGCCTCAGTTTGTGCATCTCAGAGCACAGTTCAGAGCATTGTATAGAGCGTGACATCGAAGGTTGCCTTGAACATTGCTAAGGCAAAGAAGGACAAGGAGCTGAACAGCCTCAGCTTGCAAAACCGCAACTGCGAGCATGAAGGGCACCATGAAGTGGCTGCCTTTCCAGTCGACCTTCATCCTCCAGAAGATGTGTGACCTGATCAAGATCGGCATTCGTACTGACAAGGGATTCAAAGAGGTCCATCTTGTTTTTGTTTCCAAGGCGCTCTTCGAGCATTGTGGAGAGGAGGTGACTTCTACTCAGGTGTACAACCACCTGAGGAAGTGGAGGACGAGGTGGATCCAAATTAACAAGCCGAGATATCTGAGCGGCGCTCAATGGGATGAGGAGACCTGCACCATCATGCTAGAGACTGACCACTACCAGGGCCATATCACGGTTAGCACCTTATTACCTAGGACTGCCCTTTGATCATTCATGCCTACATCTAACAATCTTCCTTGTCATCCCTGTTTAGGATCAACCCAAGGACGCCGAGTTCCTCAACAAGCCCATACTGAACTACCATGAGATGCACACCATCTTTGTTGGTGGGATCGCCACCGGCAGGTTCGTCATGGGCTCTAATGAGCCACTGGGCATGATTTCACCTCATGCAGAGTACAGGATAGACTCCCAGGAGTCCGACACCATCATCATCGATGGCCCGGACAAGCCATTTCTAGCACCACTAGCTGGAGGAAAGAGGAAGAGGGGTGGTCTGGCTGAGTATGAGCTCTAGGCCTTCACTTCCATGACTGAAGCCATCAAGGACGTCGCGCAAGCGATCAGGGAGAACAAGCCCACCAATGTCCATCCTGACCTCTACAAGGCTATCATGGACATGCTTTACTATCCCCGGATGCTCTCATGGTGGCGCTGAACCACCTTGTCAACCACAAGGTCCAGGGCATTACCTTTGTTGCCATGGCAGACTCCCACAGGCCCCTCTGGCTCAGGAACTACATGTCCAAGAACTACTTCAATCTGTAGTGCGTGCCCTAGGGCATTGTGGGGCTGGGGGGACATGCATGCTTGCTTGTGATTGCTGAAGACGATGATCTTGCGATGTACATTTTGGTGGTAGCTAGGACTCAAAAACTTGTTATGGCCTGTAAGTAAGATGAGGTGGTACATACTAAACCCCTCATGTGATGAAGACTATGCGGTGGTAGGACGACACCCACTTTTGTTGTGGTGCTAAGTTAACATCTTAGTGCTAGGAAGAACTTATGATCCCCTTTTGGAAATTGTAATGCATGCTCCCATAAGTTATGATCTTGCTGTCACTATTTGTTACCTCATCATGTACTTACCCCTCATGTGTCTTTGTTAGTGGTACGTCGTGTTCAGGGGGAGGCAGCTCGAAGTCTACAGCTCATGGAGGATGTGCCAGGCTCAGGTGAATGGTTTCTCGAACAACAGGTACAGAGGGTTGATACGTTGCAAACATATCTATAATTTTGATGCTCCATGCTTGTTTTACACCAATTACTTTATGTTTTGTTTACACTTCGTGGCATTTTTATGCATTTTCTGGAACTAACCTATTAACAAGATGCCACAGTGCTAGTTTCTGTTTTCTGCTATTTTTGTATTTCAAAAAAGTTGTACAGAAAATATTCTCAAAATTGGATGAATCAAAGCCCAAAGTTCCTATTTTTCTGTCACGTACACGGAGTCCAAAGGGGAGACGGAGAAGAGCCGGGAGGCGGCCACACCATGCCATAGCGCGGGCCCACCCTTGGCTATGGTGTGGGCCCCTTGAGCGCCCACCGACATTGCCCTTCCGCCTATATATTGCCTCCGATAGGAAAACCCTAAATGAATCAGCCTACATCCACGAAAATTTCCGTAGCGCTGCTGCCATCGAAGACAAGTTTTGGGGGACAGAAATCTCTGTTCCGGCACCCTATCGGGACGGTGAATTGCCCCCGGAGCCATCTTCATCGACTCCACCACCATCTTCATAGCTGTTGCTGACTCCCATGATGAGGAGGGAGTAGTTCTCCCCCGAGGTTGAGGGCTCTACCGGTAGCTATGTGGTTTATCTCTCTCTCCCATGGTGTGATCTTTATGTGATCATGAGCTTTGTAATCTAGTTGAATAAGTAGATGTTACTCTTCATCTATTATGCTACTCAAGTGCTTTTATTAATGTGATCTCCGGAGACACCTTGTCCCATGATGTGAAGGTGATAGTGTGTGCATTGTGTGTGGCTCTTAGGCTAAAGATTACAGAAATACTTATCACGAGTTATAATTTGAGTTGGATGTCTCTATGAAATTGTGGTGTTTGTCTGGAACCATCTAGTGCACTCACGGTGATAGTGTGGGGTTATCTAGATGGGGAATGCGAACTTTAAGGAGTGCTTTTACAGCCCTACGCAGTGAATTGGTGTTCGTTATCTAACCAGAGAGTAGTTCAGAGTAGCATAGTGAAGAAAAGATATTTATGCATTCAATTATGATATCATTATTGAGAGTGTCCACTAGTGAAAGTATGATCCCTAGGCCTTGTTTCTAAGCATTGAAACACCGTTTACAACAAGTTCTGCTACATGTTTGCTTGCTGCCATTTTTATTTCAGATTGCAATTACCACTTATAATCATCCATATTACTTGTATTTCACTATCTCTTCGCCGAACTAGTTTACCTATACACCTGACAAGTGTATTGGGTGTGTTGGGGACACAAGAGACTTCTTGTACCTTAATTGCAGGGTTGCTTGAGACGGATATCTTTGACCTCTACCTCCCTGAGTTTGATAAACCTTGGGTGATTCACTTAAGAGAAACTTGCTGCTGTTCTACAAACCTCTGCACTTGGAGGCCCAACACTGTCTACAAGAATAGAAGCGTGCGTAGACATCAAGGGTACCAGACTCTGGAGGAAGTGATGGCAGGTAGATGACCGCCCAGTTGGGAACCCCAAGAGGAAGGTATGTTGAGCACAGCAGCAAGTCTTCCCTTAGTATGAAACCAAGGTTTATCGAACCAGTAGGAGAAAGAACCAAGTTCTGAAGGTTGATGCTCGCTGGCTTGGCGTCAGCTCCATACAATTTATATATGGCGTCTTATCTGGGGCGTAGCTTTGCACCAGCAGTAACGTGGAACCAACACATAATAGAACCGAAGTACTTTGCCCCAACTTACAGTGAGGTTGTCAATCTCACCGGTTTGCTGTAAACAAAGGATTAAACGTATCATGTGGTAAAAGATAGTAGCTTGCGAGAATGTAAATAATGCGAGTAAATAGTAAATGGTAATAACAATGCAAAAGAATGGACCGGGGTCCACAGTTCACTAGAGGTATCTCTCCATAAAGATAAAGAATATGCTGGGTAAACAAATTACAGTTGGGCAATTGATAGAATAAAGAAAGCATACAAATGTCATGAGGATCACTATGAGATTCATTTGGGCATTACAACATAATACATAGACCGTAATCCAACTGCATCTATGGCTAATAATCCACTCTCGAGGTGTCGTCCGAGCACCCGTTGAGTATTAAGTTGCGAACAACAGATTATCGCCTTAAGGAAAGTGTGTAATGTAAACAATACAAATGTCCTTGAACACAAGGTTGTTGTTTTCTCCCTAGTAGCAACAGCACATCTACAACCTTAGAAGTTATTGCCACTCTCCCAAATTACTAGAGGCATGAACCCACTATCGAGCATAAATACTCCCTCTTAGAGTTACTAGCATCTACTCGGCCAAGATATCTACTAGCAAAGGAGAGCATGCAAGATCACAAATAACATAGACATGATAAATCAATAATCAACTTGACAAAGTACTCAATATTCATCGGATCCCAACAAACACAACATGTAGAATTACATAACAATGATCTTGATCATGATAGGCAGCTCACAAGATCTAAACATGAAGCACATGGAGGAGAAGACAACCATCTAGCTACTGCTATGGACCCATAGTCCAAGGCAGACTACTCACACATCACTCCGGAGGCGGGCATGGTGATGAAGAAGGCCTCCGGTGGTGATTCCCCTCTCCGGCAGGGTGCTAGGAAGAGCGTCTGGACCCTCCCGATCTCGGGTTGATGACGATGGCGGCTGATACGTCTCAAACGTATCTATAATTTTTGATGCCCCATGCTTGTTTATACACCATTTTCTTTGTGTTTTGTTATACTTCGTGGCGTTTTTATGCATTTTCTGGAACTAACCTATTAACGAGATGCCACAGTGCCGGTTCCCTGTTTTTTGCTATTTTTGTGTTTCAGAAAAGCTACACAGGAAATATTCTCAGAATTGGACAAAACAAAAGCCGAACCTCCTATTTTTCCCAAGCGAGACGAAGTCCGAAGATGAGACGGAGGGGGTCCAGGGGTCGGCCACACCCTAGGGTGGCACGGCCTAGGCCTGGCCCGCGCCACCAGGGGGTGAGCCACCCTAGTCCACCCCCTGATGCCGCCCTTCCGCCTATATATTCCCCTCGACGGGAAAAACCTAAAGACCCAATCAATTTTCTAGAAACATATCGCGAGCCGCCACCATCGTCAACCCGAGATCGGGAGGGTCCAGAAGCTCTTCCCGGCACCCTGCCGGAAAGGGGAATCCCTGCCGGAGGCCTTCTTCATCACCATGGTCGCCTCCGGAGTGATGCGTGAGTAGTCTACCTTGGACTACGGGTCCATAGCAGTAGCTAGATGGTCATCTTCTCCACCATGTGCTTCATGTTTAGATCTTGTGAGCTGCCTATCATGATCAAGATCATCTTTGTGTAATTCTACATGTTGTGTTTGTTGGGATCCGATGAATATTGATACTATGTCAAGTTGATATGATGAAATATATTTTATGTTATCTCTATGTTGTTTATGATCTTGCATGCTCTCCATTGCTAGTATTTATGCTTGATAGTTGGGTTCATGCCTCTAGTAATCTAGGGTAGTGACAGAAACCTCTAAGGTTGTAGATGTGCTATTGCCACTAGGGAGAAAACAACATTCTTGTGTCCAAGGACATTTGTATTGTTTACATTACGCACTTTGCTTAATGCAGTTATATGTTGTTCGCAACTTAATACTCAACGGGTGCTCGGATGACACCTCGAGAGTGGATTATTAGTCATAGATGCAGTTGGATTACGGTCTATATATTTTGTCGTAATGTCCAGAGTGAATCTCATAGTGACCCTCATGACATATGTATGCTAGCTTTATTCTATCAATTGCCCAACTGTAATTTGTTTACCCAGCATGTCATTATTTATCTTATGGAGAGACACCACTGGTAAACTGTGGACCCCGGTCCAATTCCTTTACATTGCTATTACCGTTTTTCTTTTACTCTCATTATTTACATTCTTGCAAACTATTACCTTTTACCACTTGATACGCTTAATCCTTTGTTTACAGCAAACCGGTGAGATTGACAACCTCATCGTAAGTTGGGGCAAAGTACTTGGTTGTGTTGTGTGCAGGTTCCACGTTGCTGCTGGTGAAGAAGCTCCCACGTAAACTACGCACCAGTATTTTTCTGGCGCCATTGTCCGGAGTGTTGCGAAGCTAGCGAGCATCAACCTTCTGAAGTTTGGCTTTCTCCTACTGGTTCGATAAACCTTGGTTTCACAACTGAGGGAAACTTGTTGCTGTGCTCCGCATACCTTCCTCTTGGGGTTCCCAACTAGGTGCCTACTACGCACCACAAAGCATTTTTCTGGCGCCCTTGCCGGGGAGAAAGAAGATTTCTGCAAGGGGAGTCTCTCGCTTCCAACCTTTTACTTTGTTATTGTTTTGCTTTATTTTATTTTTGCTTGCATCGTTTTATCAAAAGCACAAAAAAATAGTTCCTTTATAGTTGCTTTTACTTGTCTGCTTTTAGCTTTGCTAGAATGGGTACTCATGAGAACACCAAGTTGTGTGATTTTACTAGCACCAATAACAATAATTTTATCTGCACTCCTATTGCGCCACCTGCTCCTGCTGCAAATTTTTATGAGATTAAACCTGCTTTGTTGAACCTTGTTATGAAAGAGCAATTTTCTGGTGTTAGTAATGATGATGCTGCAGCTCATCTCAACAATTTTGTTGAGCTATGTGAGATGCAAAAATATAAGGATGTAGATGGTGATATTATTAAGCTTAAGTTGTTTCCTTTCTCTTTAAGAGGAAGAGCTAAGGATTGGTTGCTATCTTTGCCTAAAAATAGTATTGATTCATGGGTTGAGTGTAAGGATGCTTTTATTGGAAGATATTATCCTCTTGCTAAGATTATAGCTTTGAGAAGTGATATTATGAAGTTTAGACAGTTTGATATTGAACATGTTGCTCATGCTTGGGAAAGAATGAAATCTATGATAAAGAATTGTTCTACTCATGGATTGACTACTTGGATGATTGTCCAAACCTTTTATGCAGAACTAATTTTTTCTTCAAGAAATCTATTGGATTCAGCTGCTGGAGGCACTTTTATGTTCCTTACCATAGGCGCCGCAACAAAGCTTCTTGATAATATGATGGTAGATTATTCTGAGTGGCACACCGAGAGAGCTCCACAAGGTAAGAAGGTAAATTCGGTTGAGGAAACCTCTTCCTTGAGTGATAAGATTGATACTATTATGGCCATGCTTGCTAATGATAGAGCTCATGTTGATCCTAATAATGTTCCTTTGGCCTCTTTGGTTGCTCAAGAAGAGCATGTTGATGTAAACTTCATTAGAAATAATAATTTCAACAATAGTGCTTACAGGAACAATTTTGCTAGCAACAATTATAGGACATATCCTTCTACCAATGCTAATGGTTATGGCAACTCTTATGGTAATTCCTCCAACAACACTAGGGGCGCGCCCTCTGAACTTGAAGTCATGCTCAAGGACTTCATTGT
Organism: Dactylis glomerata; assembly: GCA_007115705.1. Classification (NCBI taxonomy): domain Eukaryota; kingdom Viridiplantae; phylum Streptophyta; class Magnoliopsida; order Poales; family Poaceae; genus Dactylis; species Dactylis glomerata. The sequence goes on from QXEO01000091.1 coordinate 722,019, forward strand.
TAAACAAACTGCTTTTAATAAAACTGTTGAGGAAAAGTTGGGTAAAATTGATGTTCTTACTTCTAAACTTGATAGCCTTGCTCTTGATGTTGAACTTCTGAAACTAAAAGTTTTTCGTAATAATGTGAAAGAAAGCACTACTTTGAATGCTATCCAAGTTAGAATTGATGAAAATGTTAGGATGTTAGCAGAATTGCATGCTAGGTGGGAAAGAGAAGATGAGATAGCTAGAAACATGAAAGTTTGTACTATTACCACCTCTAATGATGTTGTTCCAAATGCTAGCAATCCTCTTACTTTGATTGGTGTAGAGAAAACTCCAACTCATTGTACTAAAAAGCCTAAAACTGCAAAAACTTTTTCTAATAAAAGTGCTGAAATTTTTCGGAGTGTGGGAGATGATAGCTCTATTTCTTTTAATAATTTTTATGTTGATGGCTGAAATATATCTGAAGTTATTTTGTTCTTACAAAAGCTTGCTTTGAGTCCCAATGCTAGTTCTATAAATGTTGCTTTTACTAAGCATATTACAAAGGCTCTCATGCAAATTAGGGAGGAAAAGTTAAAACAAAAGGCTTCTATTCCCAAGAAGTTAGAAGATGGTTGGGAACCCATCATTGATATGCAAGTTAATGGTTTTGATTGCCGTGCTTTATGTGATCTAGGTGCTAGTATTTCTATTATGCCTAGAAAAATTTATGATATGCTTGATTTACCACCGCTTGAAAAGTGTTATTTTGATATTCCTCCTGCTGATGTTGCTAAGAAGAAACCTTTGGGAAGAATTAATGATGTTCTTATTATGGTTAACAATAACCTTGTTCCCGTTGATTTTCTTGTTGTGGATGTTGAATGCAATGCTTCATGTCCTATTATTTTGGGAAGACTCTTTCTTTGAACTGTAGGTGCCATCATTGATATGAAGGAAGGCACCATCAAATATCATTTTCCACTCAAGAAAGGTATGGAACACTTCCCTAGGAAGAGGAAGAAATTACTTTTTGACTCTATTCTCAGAGCAAATTATCAACTTGATGCTTCATCGCTTGATATTACTTGATTTCCACTTTCTGCGCCTAGCTCAAAGGCGTTAAAGAAAAACACTCTTGGGAGATAACCCATTGTTTTATTTTCAGTACTTTTTCTTTTATTTGAGTCTTGGAAGTTATTACCTCTGTAATTACCTCTCCTTATCATTTTTATTTCGTTTTTGTGCCAAGAGAAACCTCTAATTTGAGTGAGGTAAGATTTGGGAAAGTTGCTGTCCTGAAACAGATTTCAGTGCTGCATCGTAAAAATTCGTGAAACTTCTCCACATATCTTTTTGACCTACGATTTCTTGTGCATATGCCCCAGGTTATTTCCAAACTTTCATTAGTTTTGAACTTTTCGATTCGAGCAACAAAAAACCCTTTAAAAAATCGACCTTTGTCAGCTGTTCTGTTTTGACAGATTTCTGCCACTATTTGTGTTTGCCTCTCGATCGCTTTCTTTTTGAGTTCTTTTGATCACAGAGCTTTTGGGGAAGTTGCTACAGTATTATATGCTTTATATGTGGTATTTTTGAGTTGAAACCTGAAACAAAAAGGGTTGATTCATTATTATGCTTACACTAATGTTGCTAATAGAATTGTGTTAAGTTTTGTATGAAGGAAGTTTTCAAGTGTAGGGATTGGAGAATGATGAGATGAGGTGAAGAATGGACAAAAGCTCAAGCTTGGGGATGACCATGCAACCCCCAAGAAATATTCAAGAGGTACAAGCGTCAAAGCTTTGGGATGCCCCCGAGGCACCCCTTCTTTATCGGCAAAAATCAGGTCACCTTTCAATACACTATATTTTTATTGCTTCATGCATTATGCGTTTTTCTTGGAGCGTCTTTACTTTTGCATTCAGTTTTCTTTTGTTTTGTTTGCTGCAATAAATGGTTAGACCCCAACAAATTTCTTTTGGAGAAGATTTACTTGGTTTTTCATTGCCAAGAACACTCTACTTTTCACTCTTATCGTTCAACGAGTGTTCTTTTTTTCTACTACTGCGTTTAGCTTTCATTTTTCGACTTGATTTTTGTTGAGATCTTGTTTTATCTTTGCATCAAGGTGTATTTTGACCTCTGGTCCATGTTGGTATTCATCAAAAAAGTTGTTTCAAAAAGGTTCGAATGGTGTTGGAAAAGGGAAAAAAAATTATGCAAAAAATGGTACAAAAAAGGAGCTTGTTTAGACTGTGGCTCAGACTTTTGCATGTTGTGCTTGATGTCTTTTTGATAGTATGCTTAGTAGTTTTTTGCTGTAGCATGACTTGTCTCAAATGACTGAGATTGCTTAATGAGCCTTTCAAAAAATCATGCGTTGTTTTTATTATATGGGAGCATTATTGTGGTTTTCTCCTTTGATGCTTTATTTGGGTTGACTTGGCGCATGCTTACACCATGTTTGACTACAAAATAATCCACCTATAGCCTCTATGATCATTTGGTTTTTGACTTGTGATACCACTTTATGCTTCGGTTAATGATGTTTTGTCGCTATGCATGATTATGACCGTTATTGCTCTCTTAGTTGGTCGCTCCCAGTCTTTTGCTAGCCCTCATTTTGTACTGAGTATGAGCTCTACTCATGCATCCAACTCCTAAAAACCAAGTTATTCCAATGTGTCCACCATACATACCTATTAGCAATTTGCTATTCCAAGTACATTCGACTTGCTTTTATCAATCCTTCAAATTAAACTCTTTTTGGTGTTATGTGAAAATTAGTCAGTAAAGTTCTCATGAACCTGATGGCACACTTTACTTTTCTTGCTTTTAAAAATTTGACATAGTGGCCTCTTATGTTGAGTTGTTATGCTTGCAAGTTGTAAGTTGGAAATTAGCCCAGCCATGCCATCATGGGGCAAGCTTTCAATATTGCACTTTCTCTTATTTGAGTTGTTATCGTGATCTTTTGTTTATGGATACTCGCGGTGTGAAATAAATTGGAATCTTGTGGAGTTCATGGAGTTTGTATATGTGTTAGAGAAATGCCTGGGCCGCTAATCTAAGCCATGCATCATTCATGGTGGAAATTTACAGCATGCCCATAGACATTCGACGACACATATCAAAATAAAAAGCTATCCAGACGCAAAAGAAAGACGAGCTATGGCGGATGGACTTCACAAAAACAAGGCATAGCGGATGGAGATGGCGATCTTAAAGTTCCCTGGGGGCTACTATTGGGGATATACCAAATAGGTATACCAGCAACGTAGTCCTAAACCAGCAAGCCAGGGTGGCCCATCAGGGTGGTATGGTGGATTGCCTACCGGGCGGCCCAGTTGCTGGAAGCCCATGGCGGATACTGGACGCAGGAGCTCATGGTGGATCCGGAGAGAGGCCCATGGCGGGTTGCCTTGTAATACACGCATAGGACTTAGTCTAGGACTCCATATTGTATCCGCTCCGGTACCATCGTGATGCCCACGCCAGGCGCCTTTATAAGCCGGCGTGGAGGAGCCCTTGAGGCATGATCTTAGATACGGCCGATCGCATAGCGAAACAGCCAACCTCATCATTGTAACCGAGCACTTGTTGCCATAGAGTGAATTATAGCAGCACGTAGGGTCTCACCACTGTTGCGGGATGTGAAGCTGGGTAAACTCATGCTACCACCATCCCGGATTGCTCCGCCATGTTCACCCCCTTCCACAAACCGCCATACACCTACCCCTATGGCAGATCTGTTGATGAAACCACGACATCTACCTTGGAAGTTTGATGATGATAAAGATTCACCACCACCACTGAAGGAGTAATTTTTCATTGGTATTGGCATCCCCTTGGCTTGTTCCAAGCTTGGGGGAGTGCCGCGGTATCACATCATTACCTTTTACCCATTTACTTTTTAGTAGAGTCATATGATAAGTAGAGAAGTTATCATATAGGATGGTTTGCAGTGTGGAAGTATCTCTCCCTTAGTTGGTTATCTATGTATCCCTTGGTGTGAGTTGCGGTTATGAAATATTAATGAGAATTCTTATCATTTACTTTCTGCATACTTTATTTTAGTTTGCAATTTCTGTTATATGATTAATCTTGTTGATTAGTATTGGTATCACTTTGGGAGCATGAGTAAATCTAGTTGGTTTTGGCAAACTTAGCAATGGTCAGTAGCAATAATACTTTGAGGCTTGAGTAGAAAAGAAGGAAATACATGTAGATACATTATTTCATCATCTTTCTTTCATGATTGGCTCAGTATTCTCAAGTTAAGATCGTTTGTACTTTCAAGGAAGATTGCATGTTTGTTTTCTATCACATGTATGTTTGTTTGTTTCATTCAACTCTTATGCTTGCTACCCAGCCTTGTAGCCAAAAACCTATACTGAGAGGGAATACTTCTGGTGCATCCAACCCCCAAAAACCAAGTTACTCCCAAGAGTCCACTATAAATTCATATGCATGGTATTTCAAGCCATTCCAAGTAAATTTTCATGTGCTACCTTTCAAAACCTTCAAATACTTCTTATTTTGTGACACTATTTTTAGCTCATGAGGGAGTAGTGGTTGGGTTTGTTATCTTCCATACTAAATTAAATACCCCTTGACTTGCATGCTTCATCGGCTCATCACTAATTTTGCAAGGGAGTTGGTCAGACCATTATAACAAAAAAAGGCACTCCTCCATGGTATGTGAAAGTTGGTAGGCACCCGAAGGATTCGGTTAGCCATGGTTTGTGAAAAGAAAAGTTGGGAGGAGTGCCAAACTATAAAAGAGCATATAAATGCCTCTAACAACAATTCGGAACCGCTCTCAACTTGTTTAGTATGGAAGATAGCAAGTACTCCGTTGCTAGTCGTTGACAGGAACAACCACCTCTCAAAACAATTTGTATCTCTGTTTTACAAATGAAAAGCTCTAGCACATGTTAAATCCCTGCTTCCCTCTGCGAAGGGCCTATCTTTTTACTTTTATGTTGAGTCAGTAAACCTATCCCTCTCTATCTCAAGCAAGCATTTGAGTTGTTGTGATTCAACCATCCATATGTTGATTTATTCAATCATGTTCTCTATTTTCCTTTGTTTAGTATGATGCTTTTATCTGAATGAATATATCTTTGAAAGCTATCGATGACCATAAAGAGATTGTTATGATTGAGCATGTGATTTTTGCAATATAAGCTCTGATATAAAGGCTCTGATCGAAATATAAGTACAATATGTTCATTGTTCTTTGACCAAGAACAAAGGTTTGCCATCACCAATCATGATTTCCTTTGTGCACCTTTATTGTGACTCCATTTGCTCATTGCAAGTTAAATTATATAAAGGGAAGTTGTTGTCTATTATGACTTGTGTATTGATGAATGTGATGCTTCTTGTCCGTATTTTGTTTATCGACACTTCACTCCATAAACCTGGTCTTGTTTACTGAGTTTAGTTTTCGCTTGGAGACAAGCGAGGTCTAAGCTTGGGAGAGTAGATATGTCCATTTTGCATCACTATTTTATATCATAATTTACTATTGTTCATTGATATATTTCATATTTAGAGTTGATATTTATGTTATTTCTTCTATTTTGCATGTTTGATGATTATTGGAGAATTCACTACCGGAGTCTGGATTCTACTAGAAAAAGGATTGTCAAGATACAATATTTCCGAAGATCAGAAATTATCAGAAAATATCCAGAAGTTCCTATTTGGTCAGAAGACAGAAGTAGCTAGAAGGAGAGGGCGAGGTGAGCCACCAGGGGCCCACACCACCCACTGGCGCGGGCCAGGCCTAGGTCGCGCCGCCAGGTGGTGTGGCCGCCCTGGTCCACCTCTGGCATCGCCCCTTCGCGTATATCATCTCCCCGAAAACCAAAGACTGGGGGGATCATAGAAAGACTCTGCCGCCTCTGCGGGGCGGAAAACACACAGAGAGAGAAAGCTCTTCGACTGGCAGAAATATGCCGGGGAAATTCCTTCCCAGAGGGGGGAAATCGTCACCATCGTCACCGTCATCGAGCTGGGCTTCATCGGGATCATCATCATCATCATCACCATCATCACCAGCACCTTCATCACCATGGCGTCTCGCTGTAACATCTTGGGGTGAATCTTGTCCAGTTCATAGGGGAAACTTTCCCAATGTTATGTCCAGATTGTTATTCATCATTATTTCACCTCTGATCATGATCCATATGATGTCTTGTCAGTAGTCCGTTTAGTATTGAGGACATGGGAGAAGTCAAGATGTTAGTAGTGGAACTATGTTGAGTAATATTTAATGGTTTGATATTTATGTTGTGGTGCTATTTTACTAGTGGTGTCATGTGAACATCGACTACATGATACTTCACCTTTATGGGCCTAGTGGAATTCATTGTGTATTTGGCTACTAATTGTGGGGTTGCCAGAGCGACAGAAACCTAAACCCCTGTTAGGAAACCATTGCACCAGGGAGTGTAGGATCTCAGAGTTTAAGGTTGTGGTTAGATTTATCTTAATTACTTTCTTGTAGTTGCGGATGCTTGCAAGGGGTATAATGTGGGGACCCCCAGGATCTAAGCTATACAGAGATGTTATGCGTATTAGTCACGCTAGCAACGAATGATACTGGGGTTACCAGTCCCAGGCCAGAACACCATCGGCAGGCAGGCCATAATTAAACATCGGCTCTACACATCTCGAAGCGCCGTGAAACTAATCATAACCAAGACTGCATAACAGAGAGCTCGAGAATCTTAAACCCCTCTTGTGCACTTTATATCCATACACGCATCATGCACGAGATGGGTAACCAAAGTTGGTACACAACAGTGACTCTACGACTCAAAGGTAATATTGTAAAGCTCTTACCTGAGCAAAGATCCAAAGGATTACAAACAGAGGTCACTGACCAATATTACATCAAACAACGGAAGGAAGGTTATGCTATTAGACATAGCAAGGATGACATGGCCTAAGCGGCCAGAAGCATAACAACGACAACCCATTCCGCAGCCCCAAGCTGCTGTCTGGGAACCCCAAGCTACTCGTCGGTGTCGATCTTTGAACAGAACTCATCTTCTTTGTGGAACTTACGTTGCTGCAAAAAATATCAACAAGGGGGGGGGGGGGGTGAGTACATAAGGTACTCAGCAAGACTTACGTATCCTATTAGCTAAACTTGGTTAAGAAAGGATTTCTGTAGAGTTGTTTGCATAAAGCAATCTTTATTTGCATAAAACAAGTAAGAGTAGAAGCTCGACTACTCAGAACATTTAAAAGGGGTAAGAAGCGATAACTTTTATCATTGAGACATCCACCGAATCAATATCACTAGAACCTATCCACTAGGATCACCCCCTCTTTCCACCTAGAGGAAGCATCCTAAGCTCACATCATTTGCCAAGTTTTACGATTAGGTTAAAGTTCTCTTTGATCTCAGAATCTATTCCCAAGTCGTTCATAATCATGGACACGGCTTTTCGAAAAGATTTAACCCTGCAGGGGTGCACAACTTTACCCACACATGTCGACCGACTCTTAACGCCATACGTTACACACTTCCCTTGGTGTGCCGGCAGAGGGTGGTCGTCCAAGACCTTTCCGTTACTTCGTCTAAACCATGAGTTCACTAAAAGAGGAAAGCTCTGCCGTAACGGGTCTAGTACCGAAGTCGGTCCCTCTAATTGTGCGCAGGGGTTGGTTTACCAGAGGCCGCACCTCAAGCAACCCCGGCCATGTTCAAAACAAAGTTTAAACACCCAAATAAGGTGACTCATCGAACAGACTAGGCAAGTTGGGGTCGAGGGGGCTCCCATAAACCCCCGTGTGGCTGTACGCTTAGTCTTGGTTCAAGAGGCGAGAACTCAGGTCAGCAAGAATGAGTCAAATAACCACATCCCATGTGGCGGCTCATCCAAGCCTTTAGCATGTTTATTCACCACCTTCACTGATCAACCCACGTTATCATAACATACTAGGTTCATTTGTAGCTCCGATTTATTAACCATATGTACCAGAGTAAACAATTAAGCATGGCTATGCATTACAGATATATAAAAGCTCTTGCGACGCACACAAGCAAAACCTAGTTATGCTAGGAGCAGTGGATCAGGGTATTTAGGCGACAAGAATGGAACATGCATTAGATAGGATAACTCTACCTATCGATAAAAGACAGTTGAACCGTGTGGTACAAAATAGTAAGTTTTGAAATACTTTAAAACCATAGGTTCAGAGGGGGGGCTGCTTGCCTTGTTGTTGATAACCAAATAAAATAGATATCCAAGGTTCTTCTTCTTGACTTGTTCATTGATGGACAAGTATTGATCGTCGATATTGCCCACTCGATCCCGTTGCTCACATCAACTCCGGATCCTACCAGGGAGAAGTAGAAACACACCAGAAAAGAAATATCATTCAAGTATGGCATCGATGCGCAAACAAGTATGATGATATGCCAAAATTAACGGTCTTGAAATGAACCCTAAAACATGATCATTAACTTTAATGGGGGTTGGAATGCATAAAGGATTTGCTATCCATAAACCCCACATATGAATGAAAGGTTCATATTTTTCTTCTAAATTAAGCAGTGTTCAAAGTTGATTAACAATGCATGCTTTTGATACTAAAATGTAGATCTCATTTTTATGAACATTTCGATATATTAAACATATTTTTCTGATACACAGAGAATTAACTATGAATTTTACAAGTTGTACTCATTTTCTGAAATTGCAGGAATTGAAATAAAGTGTGCAGACTTTTTGTACTGGGGTCTAACTGACCCAGAGCCACTGACCAGTGGACCAAGGGGTCCACATCAGCAGGCCATGTGGCTAGACCCGACCTGGCCATTGACCAGGCCATGCCCGCAGGCCATGCCTGGCTCGCCGGCCAGCGCCGTGCATCGGCGGCCAGGGAAGGGCGGGAGGATAGGTGAAGGGGGTGGCGGCTCACCCTGAGGTCGCCCGCAAGGCCGGCGGGGCAGGGGTCACCGGAGGATGGCGAATCGAGCGGCGGTGAGCGTGAACACCTGCAGGGAAGGCGAGCTTGGTGGCGGCGATTGCGGGCACCCGCGGCCAATTCCTTCTGCGAGGGGAGCCAGGACGATGAGGCGGAGCATCAGGGCATCACAGAGGAGCACGGGGCGGCCTGGTACGGTGGAACGAGTCGTCGGCCGGAGCTAGGGTTCGCAGGCGCACTTCGGGGAGGAGAAAAACAGAGGGGAAGAGAGCGAGATAGAAAAGAAGAAGATGAGGGAGAGGGAGAGAGGGCGGCAGGGGGCTTATCCCCTCGTCGGAGGCGGTTGGCGGCGGCGGTGATCACCTCGCAGGGATCGACGGCAGGCACGGCGATAGGCAGCTACTTGTCTGCCTGAGGATGACGATGATGGGAGGAGGTGGGCTGGGCTGAGTCGGGCTTCGCGTGGGAGAAGAGATGGGCCAGATTAGGTCCAGAACATAGAAGAGAGTTTTTTTCATTCAAAGGTTTTTTTCTATTTTCTGTTTCCAAACAAAACTCCTATTTTGATTTATCTAAATTTTTTAACTAGTTTTAAAATATTAATTTATTCATGGAACCTCTGAATACAAATGGAAGCTCCATAAGTTTAGTTTGCAAACTTGTTGAAACATTTTGAAAGCATTCAAAAACACGCAGACCTTTATACAATATTTTAGGGTTTCCACTTAATTTTAAATGAAAAAATTCTTAGTGGATTTTAGATGATGCTAATGATGCAAATGATCTTAATTACAAACATGGGATGTTACAGTTCTACCCACCTTACAAGAATCTCGACCCCGAGATTCCTAGGTAAGAAAAGAGGAAAGGGGTTACACAAGTCTTCGATGATGTTTTCGATACCACGAAATCTTCTTTCTTGAATAGATTGATCCACGTCATCATGAAAACGTTTATGGACTTCCTTCAGGATCTTTGTTCAACTGTCCAGAGGAAAGAGTGAAGAGCTTTAGACATATGGATCTTATCAGAGATCGAATATCCCATGGTCAACTCATGAAAGGTGATTTTAGAAACATATTTTGAGCTGACAACATGAAACACCTAAAGGTATCAGAAGGAATGGAAAAGTTTCAAATTTGGTATGCAATTGATCCAGGAATGACAAGCACATGGAAGGACCAAAGTAGCAAGGAGTGGAATTGCTTTTGATACCATGAAAGGGCACACCGTTGAACAGAGTGACTCAAAGAAATGCACATGATTAAAAGTTTTGGAGCCATCATGTGACTGACAAATTCACACAATGTGTTACTTGATTGGAACTTCAAGTATAGACAAAGGGAAGGGTAAAACACTTCGAGTGTGGAAGATCATCCATAGAGTGGTTTGCTCCAGAAGGAGTTGTTGCCAAAGGATAAGGATTCTAGAAGATTGACTAGGATACATTTAGAAACTTTGATTCCAATGTTATAGATACCAATATCAAGCTTTAGCGTAGCCATCAATCAGTCATCAAGTAAAGGTCAAACTTCGGGATTGGAAAGAGAGACCATAAGGGTAACTTTTAGGATGAGTCACATGAAATCCTCATGGAGAGTGGTTGTTCTTGAGACATCAAGGGATGATGTCAATAGGTCTTCCGGCTAGTTATGTCAACCACAACATTAACCTTGCCAAATTTCAAAGAGACCTATGTCAAACCTTGAGGAACACCAACCATCATTGCTGCTTGAGATTCAGCTCTAGTTAGATGAAATCATACTTCAGACTTAGTATGTACGGATGGAAAGTTTCAATGGATGCCATCGGGATAGCATTGCTAGATTCTCAAGATATGGGCTACAATGTCAGGCTCCAAAAAGATAAGTAAGATTGCGATTGCCAAAAGACAATTGCACCAGCAGGAGCTTATTGCAATGAAACACAACCGAGTCCTTGTCGGGAGAACATGAAAGAAGATAGTGAAGGTCTTGAAATTTTTCTTGTTCTTGAATAAATCAGTCAGTGGTTTTATGTGCATATAGGAAATTTTCAAGAAGATGGAGGCAACAACCTATCATCTCAAGAATAATCCGCACATGCATGACCAGTTTGAGATGATTCCCGAGGAAACAAAGAAAGTTCTTCTTGAATTCACATCGACATCTGTCGTCGTGGTGAAACAACATATGCCATAGGATGGCTTAAATGGGGGCCGAACTAGCTGCTGGAGGATTCGGGAGAGGGGAACGAGCTAAAAAGCACGACAGAAAGAGACACTGACCTACCCAGGTTCGGGGCTCTCGTAAGGAGATAACACCCCTACTCCTGCTCTACTGATTGTATATTTGGGTCGATGTAGTACACAACAATGGTGCTTCCAAGTTCTCTGCTAGAGAAGGAAGATGAACTGCTAAGTGTAGGAACACAGAGTGACCAACCCTTTACCAGGGCTCCCTATGCCACCTTATATAGTGGTGGCCAGGGTTACAACGGTCATACAAGACCACAAGACACGGGCTACACTCCAAACAGGAGCTGGTGACGATGGCAGAGACCCTTGACTTCGCCCCTGATTGCTCTCGATGGGACGCCATATCCCTGTACCTTGTACCTCTTGAACTGTGGCCTTACCTCTGTGCGGTGAGCTCGTACTTGTGCACAGTGAGGGTAGGTAACCTCCACTGTGCACCCTGCCATCTTACTCTGCTACCATGCTTGGATGTTTTCTTCCTTGATTGTAGGGATGTGACACCTTGGTTGACTTAAGTATCCCGGATATGACCGTTGGCCATACCCAGGACATATATGCCGGACCAACGACCTACGAGGGTCGGGTAATCCGGCCTCCCCTGCTCCTGCACAACACACCAAATGGTTAGGCCGACATATCTAAGTATATGCCGGCACACATATACCAGTATTCCGGCTATACCGGCATATCCAAGTATTAGCCGGGATACACACATATGCCGGCCTGGCCGATGCTCTCATATTCCGGCCAGGCCCTTTCTTGATAACTCGGCATAAGTCAACCATAGACTTTGTGTCTTTCTAGTCTCTTGACCCTACCGGGGGTTATCCCCCCGACACTAGTCCCCGAAGCTGCCGAGGTTCCCCAGTCATAGCTGTGGAGCCTCGACAGGTTCAACATACCTTTCTTCATTATGTCCCGGTGATCAGATTATATCCCGGCCTCTGTTCCTGTTCCAAAACTTATTCCGGCCGGTCCCGAGGGTATTCCGGACGGAACATATACATCGGGCAGTTAATCCGACATATAGACGAGTCTTCCTCGAGAAGCCATGCCTGACAGCGTTGCATCGAAACTTGTAACTGTCCTGCCACCTCGAACGGTCACCCCCAATGTGACGGTTCACAGTGCAGTTACTCCTTGCCATCATTGCGTCATGGCACGGTTACCGGAACCGCCGCCCCACTCTGTGCCGCCACGTGGCGACTCTCTGCAGGAACGGTCGGGGGAGTGGAACACTACCCACGATCCCCACGACCCTGCCTCTTCGGTATAAATATGGGGTGGGGGTAAACTTGCTCTTTTTACCCCCGCCACAGTGCCTTCTTCCTCTTCTGCTCTCCTGCCCCTTGCGCTTCGCCGCCGGACCGAGGGACAGAGAAGGAGCGCCGCCGACGACCCGCTCTACTCCGGCGCCGACGCCCGACGACGCACGGCATCACCATTGACGACGCCGCCGCCGCCTCTTCTCTCTGCAGCATTGCAGGGAGATTGGATCTTCTTCTGTGCGCTCGCCGTCGTCGTTCTTTCGCCGTCGGCCAAACTCCGATGAGTTCCTCTCTCCCTCTGTTCTTCCTCTTTGATGCTTCTTCATAGCTTCTCATTGGTAGCCATATCCGTATAGATCTAGTGCAGTTCCTCTCTGGATTCGACTAGCATTGCTAACAGCGCTCACAGGTGTTCTTCCTTAGAATTTTTACCCTTATTTGTTTCCTGTTTTAACTGGCTCGGTAGATCTTTGATTTCTGCTAACCTTGGGGAGAGTGGTATGCCGGAGAGACTAACCTCCCTCTTTTCTCCGGCCTTGATAGGAATATCATCACGGGACTCCGGCTCTCACGCCTTGTCCCGGCCACTAAGATGGCATCTTCAAGCATGACGGGCACCTCGGCCTCTGAGGAAGATACCTCGGCCCGAGCCCAAGGACGCTCCGGCTGGGAGGGGTCGGAGGTTACTCCGGCCGACATATCCTGGGTCACCTCCACCAGGAGAGTCCCGGAGGGCGTAGCATGCCGGCTACCAACAGGAGAAACTGTGCCGGCACCTGAACCTGGCGAACGCGTCGTCTTCATTGCCCACTTCGAGCGTGGCTTCGGCCTGCCGGCATTGGACTTCTTCCGGGACTTCCTCAACACCTACGACCTACAACCTCATCATATCCCGGCCAATGCCGTGATGATCCTCTCCGCCTTCACTGCTTTTTGCGAGGGCTATGCCGGCATAGAGCCCCTTACTCAAGGCTGGGCGAAGTACTTCCAACTGCGGAAGCAAGTCGTCCAAGAGCCGCCCCGGAGCAAGGACGACCCGCCGGAGACGGCCCAGGAAAAGAAGGACCGCCCCATGACCCTCTGCGGCGCGGCCACCATCATGTCCCGAAAGGGCTCGGACTTCCCCAAGGTGGAGCTCCTGGAATCTTGCAAGAAGTGGCAGAAAAGCTTCTTCTACGTCAAGAACACCACCGACGAGGATCTGCTCAACCTGCCGCCATTTGTGGACGAGCCACCCTTGGCTATGACGAACTGGACCTACAACCCGAAGAACTCGGTGATGCCGGTGAATGCGCTTCACCGGGTTAAGGGCGAGCTCCGGGATGCCGGTCTTACTCCTCAAGACCTGGTGGCCTGCTATATAAGCCGGCGCGTCTCCCCTCTGCAGCGCCGGTCGCACAAGATCTGCCAGATGAGCGGGCCAATGGACCCCACCCGGCACTCCACACACGAGCTGACTCCGGCCGACATTCTGCGCCGGATTAAGGATGTCTGCAAGTCCTCTCAGGCCACTTTTACCTGGGGGCTAGAACCATACAGCCGGGATAGGCCCGCCCCAACGGTAAACCATCTTATCCGATACATAAAGTCCATGTCCGGCACATAGATACTTAAGCCGACACATGTCTGTTTGCCGACACATATCATATTGATCCGACATACCTCTTCCACCGGCATATTTCCTTGTCTGAATACTTGACTTTGCTGTTTATACAGAAATTCAGCTTCCAAGCCATGGAGAACTCCCGGATCAAGATCGCGGCGGACCGCACTGTTGCGGATGTTGAAGATCCGGATCATTGGGATAAGCTTCCCAGGAGCACCCGTGCTGCAGCTGCCATGGGTAAGGGCTCTTCATCCCGGCATTATACTCAAGACCGGAGTGAGATTGATTCTGACGAGGAGATCCTGCTGTACTATGACCCGATGCCACTTGCGTATGCCTTTCCAGAAACACCTATTGCTTACGAGTTTCCAATGCCGTCCTCAGCTATCCCGGACGATATGGTTATCGATGCCGCCCCTCTGAACCAGGGACCTCCTTCCACCGGCGGACGTGCCGGCCGGAAGCGAGGGGTGAAGCCCCAGCCCGACACACCTCAGAAGTCGAAGAGGCAGACGGTCGGCGTGCCCATACTGAAGAAACCGAGACCTGTCGCCGCGGGGTAAGTTCCTTCTGCTTGTTTCATTTCCGACATATCTCTTGCTTGCATTATTGACTTGGCGTTTTTTTCTCTTTCAGAGCTCCTCTTGCGCCGGAACAAGCTTCTGGCTCGAGTGGCGACCCGAAAGTTACCAAGCCCGCGACCACTGCTACCTCCGACATACCCTCTGCCAGCCACACGACCTCCCCAGCGCCAGCATCCTCGCCTGCGCCCGACAAGACCTCCTCCCCGGCGAAGGACGTTCCTCCGCCGGAACAAGACACCTCTGCCCCCGACGTCCACATGGACTCGGGGGCTCAACAGGAACCTTCGGCTCCTGATGTCCACATGGACACAGGAGCCCACCAAGAAGCACCAGACTCCGGCGCGCCCACCAGCGACGCCGGCACAACTGAAGACGCCGGAGCAGACATCAAGGGTAAAGGCCCTTTAGTGCCGGAAGTCCGGACTATTCCGGATCCTGCCTCTGCTGGCCAAGATGCACCGGCCGCGCCGGAACAGCCCGTGCCCAAAACTCCTTCTGCTGAAACGACTCCTGCACCGGCCAAGACCACGGCGCCGGCCAAGACCTCTGCCCCGGCCAAGTCCGGCACATTGAAGATCCAGCCGACCAAGTCCGGCACTCCATCCGCCGCCACTGCTCCTCCTAAGGCAACGCCTCGGACCAGCTCTGCTCTGGCCCTGCATCTTGGCAGGGCAGCAGCCCGGCCTGGCTACCGGCGCAACTTCTTCGACACGCCAGAACTTGAGGGCATCATCCCCCTGGTGACAAAGAGTGACCAAAGCCTGGGGTCTCTCAAGGAGCGCTGCGAGAAATGGAATGACGCCGACTCCCTGGACACAGCTGAATCCAAGAAGAAGAAACAGGCCGAAGCTTCGGCCACCGGCAACCCAGCTGATATCCTGGCCGCGAAGCCCATTCCTATTGCCTGCGAACTTCTCAGTCTTCAGCAACGACTTCATCGCCTGGCCGATGCCACCAACGTAAGTCCTTTACATATAGATATCCCCAGTCCCCGAAAATGTCGGCTGTCCGGGATACGGACATCCGGGATTTTCCAAGACCTTTTGCACTTAGCTGCTTTTGCAATTAACTTTCCGACATATGAGCTCGATTCGAGCTTCAAATCCTAGTCACCGAGAGCCGGGATAGGTGCGCAGCACCTGTGCCGGGTCTCTACAATTTCACATCTCAATTATTTTTCAAATCCTCCTGACCGAGATATAAGCTCGATTCGAGCTTCAAATCCTAGTCACCGAGAGCCGGGATAGGTGCGCAGCACCTGTGCCGGATCTCCTATAGCATAAATAGTTCATATAATCTTCAACTGTACTGGCATGCTTTAGTTACCTCATATCCCTTCAAATCCTAATACTTTTGCAGCGCATGAATAACGCCCGTGCCGACATGTTCCATGACTTGGTGTGCGAGCATCGGAAGCTTTCCGACGCACACAGCAAGCTCCAGCTGGAAGTGTCCCAGAAAGGTAATTTCAGCCGACATACCTTGCCCTTCTCAATAGTCCTCTGGCCGGCACATCTTAATATGCCGACACCTAATCTTTGTCTGACATTTGGCAGCTGGTGCCGAAGCACAAGTCACCGAGCTTACCAAGAGAGTGAAGGAACTTACTGGTATGCCGGATCCTCTTAACCTTGAACTAATCCTTCTGTACTTCAAATCCTTTAATCTTTTCACTGTTTTCTTTCTTCAAATCCTTGTTTTGACTTCAAATCTTTTCAGACGAGAAAGCTGCACTGGAGGCACGCCACCAGGACTGTGTGTCCTTAGTGGATGTAGCCAAGCAACTGGACGACCGGGATGCCGGTCACAAGGCCGAGGTTGAGCAGCTGAAGGGCCGGATCATCGAGCTTCTGGACGAAAAGGAACAGAGGGAGGGCCTACTGAAGAAAACCCAGTCCCTGCTTGTCACCTCCGAGACTGATGCCTCCAACGCCCACGCTGAACTGGATAGCCTGAAGGAGCAGGCCACCAAATGGGAGGTTACAGTTGCACAGCCGAATGCCGACCTTGCCAGTAAGCTTCAAATCCTTTCCCTTTATCCTTCCCGACATAGTGTAATTCTCTCCGGCATATTCTCCTTTTGCTAACATTGTTTCTATTCCTCAGACATGTTTCCCGCTTCCGTCGAAGACGTTGAGAGGGCTTTGCAGTTGGATCGAGAAAGCCGGGGTGTTCCGGTTGACTCGCCCAACTGGGACATGTCGGAGCAGCTGCTGGCTCTGCAGTCCCGGAAAAACGCCATGACGCTCTACACCGAAGAACTCTTATATGGCGCCCAGGAGGCATTCTCTGCCCTCTGGCCGGGACAAAGGACTCCCACTGATCCTGTCGACCTCGGCAACGATCTGCAGCTGGCCAAGGTTCGCCTCCGGGAGTGGCGAGATTCCGGCGCGAGAGTTGGAGCTGACGAAGCTCTCAGCTACTTCTTGTCCTGGTATGAAAAGGCTGACTTGGAGACTTTGCGCACTGTGCGCGAAGGATCCATCTGGACCACGGATCCGGAACACATCCGGCGCCGACGGGAGCTGGCCCACAGCTATGTGGACTATGCCGACACCGACGCCTTCGTTCGGGATATCCGTGAGCCGGAGAAGAAGGACGATGCCGGGACATCCGCCGCTGCTGAGGGCTCCGACTCCAGCCAGGATGAAGATGAAGCTGAAGAGGCCGACACTGATGTCCCGGAACAGGCATCTGCCCCGGGCGGAGGTGATGGCTCCATTCCATCTGCTGGGTCCGGCACTCCTGAAGCCGACATCTCCACCGCCACTGCTCCACCAGCCGGCGCCTCTGCTTCTGCCCCTGGTCCTTGACTTTGCAGCATAAAAACTTTAAGTTTTATCAGATCCCCGGTATACCGGGTGCAGATGTAATATACACGCTTAATTTCCTTTGGTTTGCTACCTGAACAAGTTTTATCTTGGTTTGCTTGTTACTAATGCCGGATCATCTTTTGGCTAAGTCACCGAGTTGTTTTCCTGTTTCCTCAATTTCACAACCTTGGCTGCTTGTCTACCTCAATTGGTTTCGACGTATGAGTCTCAAGGTTGCTTCCTCGAACATACAGTACTTTAACTTTGAGACTTAGACTTCAAATCATCCAACACTTTAAATTTTAACTTTAGCTTTAACGAAAATGTCGGTTCGCTTGCTTTGTATTTCCTTAGCCGTTTTCCATGTGTAGACAATCTCCGACATCTACTCTTGCTAGCCATGAAGCCGGGTTTCGGACATCAGCTGAGTCGAAGAGTGGCCTTTGGTGCCGACACATTACTAGGCCGACATAGGAAACATTCAAATAAAGCCAGCCGGCATATAACAAAAAACTGTAAATAAACAACAAATATACCTCGGAGCTAGTTACCCGGCTTCTTCGGGATGCCGGTATTTCATTCATTAGTCTTGTGCCGGCACAACACGCCGGCATACAAAGGAAAATATGGAAATACATACATTGTGTTGCTCAGGAGTAAAAGGGGCGCAGTAGAGCTATGTTCCATGGCCTCTTGGTTTCTTCTCCGGACCTGTCCGCCTTATTCTTCTTGGGGTCCTGCGCATCTATAAGATAATAGGCATCATTGTGCAGAGCTCTGCTCACAATGAATGGCCCCTCCCATGGAGGAGTTAACTTATGCCGGCCTTCTGTTCCTTGCTTTAGCCGGAGTACTAGATCTCCCTCTTGAAATCTCCTTGGATTTACCTTCTGCGCATGATAGCGTCTGAGGTTCTG
This sequence comes from Dactylis glomerata, assembly GCA_007115705.1. Lineage (NCBI taxonomy): Eukaryota > Viridiplantae > Streptophyta > Magnoliopsida > Poales > Poaceae > Dactylis > Dactylis glomerata. The sequence continues at coordinate 740,366 of QXEO01000091.1, forward strand.
CTGATACACTGCTGTTCTTGACAGAGTTATTTCCCTTGCTTCCTCTAGCAGATCAACATCATTTTCTCTGGCTTCTTTAGCCTCTTCCTCAGTATATAGCACTATTCTTGGTGCATCATGTATTACATCTGTTGGAAGCACAGCTTCTGCTCCATACACCAGGAAAAATGGTGTGTAGCCTGTTGATCTATTCGGAGTTGTTCTTAAACTCCACAGCACTGCTGGCAGCTCATCTAGCCAACATCCCGGAGTTTTCTCCAGGGGCTCTATCAGCCGGGGTTTTATGCCGGATAATACTAGCCCATTCGATCTCTCTACTTGGCCATTGGCACAAGGGTGGGCAACCGACGCAACGTCCAGCCGGATTCCCACTTCCTCACAAAATCTGGCAAATGGCCCTTGGGCAAAGTTTGACCCATTGTCAGTGATGATGCTATGAGGAACACCATATCTCAAGATTATATCCTTTAAGAATTTCACTGCTGTGTGACCATCACACTTGCTTATGGGCTTCACTTCAATCCACTTGGTGAACTTGTCCACCATGACCAGGATATGGGTCATTTTCCCTCTGGCCGGCTTAAAAGCCCCGACCATATCCAGGCCCCAAACAGCAAAGGGCCAGGTTATTGGGATAGTTTTCAGGGCAGATGCCGGCTGATGAATCTGGTGGGCATATCTTTGACACCCATTACATTTCCGGACCAAGTTTTCTGCCTCTTGCAGTGCCGTTGGCCAATAGAAGCCATGCCGGAATACCTTTGCCACCAATGCCCTGGACGAAGCATGGTGACCACACTCCCCCTGGTGAATTTCCCGGAGCATCTCCAGACCCTCCGCAGATTCGACACATCTCTGCAATACTCCGGTGGTACTTCTCTTGTATATTTCTTTGTTGATGATGGTATACGCTTTGGATCTCCTTATAACCCGGCGGGCCTCGGTTTCATCCGCCGGCACTTGACCATCCACCATGAAGTTCATGATAGGACGTGCCCATGAGGGCACTTCCCTGACAGTGAACACTGCCTGATCTATTTCCATCATTTCGACCGACACATAATCGATCTCCATGGGCTGCGAAGTCCCCGGGACTGAAGAATCAGTCCCCGGGTATGCCGGAGCAGTCCCCGGGTATACCGGCACAACCTCTTGGCACATTTTACCCTTGCCTTTAGTTTTGCTCCGGAATACTGTACTAACAGCATATGCTGGCCCAGTCCCCGGGACTGAGGAAACAGTCCCCGGGTTATCCGTCCTGGCTCCGGCATCTATCTCCATTGGAACTGCTTCGTCTGGACCTGGCGGGACATAAATGGAGGATGACTCCGGCGAGGGTTTGATCGATGGCTTCCTCAGATGCTCCAGCGAGATGCCGGGCGGGATTGAATCTCGGGAAGACCCCAGCTTGGATAATGCATCGGCTGCATCGTTCTGAGCCCGGAGAACGTGCCGGAACTCACAACCTTCAAAGTAACCACTTAACTGCTGCACTAGGAAACGGTATGATGCCATGTTAGCATCATGCGCGTCCCATATGCCGGAACACTGCTGAATCACTAAGTCAGAATCACCGAAGCACATAATCCGGCGAATTCCTATGTCCTTAGACACCTTCAGGCCATGCACAAGTGCCTCATATTCCGCCACATTATTTGATGCTGCAAAGTGAATCTGCAGGACGTATCTCAGCTGGTTATTCTTTGGTGAACTGAGAACTATGCCGGCACCCAAGCCATGGATTGTCTTGGACCCATCGAAATGCATCCTCCAATAATTGGCATCTGGCAATGGTGGCTCATACTGTATCTCGGCCCAGTCAATAAAGAAATCAGCCAAGACCTGGGACTTGATTGTATCCCTCTTATCGTACTGCGGTGTATATGGTGAAAGCTCTATTGCCCACTTTGCTATCCGGCCGCTGGCATCTTTGTTGCCTATAATTTCCGAGATAGGGGCCTCGGCCACTACCCGGATTGGATGCTCTTGGAAGTAATGTTTGAGCTTCTTGGCCGCCATATAGACACCATAGGTCATCTTCTGATAGTGGGGGTAATTTTGCTTTGAGGTGGAGAGGACTTCACTCAGATAATATACCGGCCGCTGCACGGTTTTGCCTCCTTCCTCTCGCTCTACTACCACCACAGCACTGACAACTCGGTTGGTTGCCGCTATATAGAGCAACATTGGCTCCCGGGGCATCGGAGACGCTAATACCGGCGCTGTTGACAACAACTGTTTCAGTTCCTTGAAAGCTGCATCTGCTTGCGTTGTCCAGACAAATGTGTCGGACTTTTTCATCAACTGATATAACGGCAGAGCTTTCTCTCCCAGCCGGCTTATGAAGCGGCTCAGGGATGCGAGGCACCCAGTGAACTTCTGTACTTCCCTCAAATCTGTCAGCGGCTTCATCCTTTCTATGGCACGAATCTTGCCGGGATTCACCTCAATACCCCGGCTGGAAACAAGGAAACCGAGCAACTTGCCCGCCGGCACACCAAAGGTGCACTTAGCCGGATTCAACTTCATCCGGAATCTCCTCAGGTTCCCAAAGGTTTCCCGGAGATCATCTATGAGAGTCTTGCTCTCCTTGGTTTTTATGACGATATCATCGACATATACCTGCACATTTTTATCTATCTGATCGTGCAAACACTTTTGCATACACCTTTGGTAAGTTGCGCCGGCATTTCTTAAACCGAACGGCATAGTGAGATAGCAATAAGCCCCGTACGGGGTAATAAAGGATGTCTTTATTTGATCTGGCTCATACAAGGGATCTGGTGGAAACCAGAATAGGCATCTACAAATGATAACAGTTCACATCCGGCTGTGGAATCAATCACTTGATCGATCCGAGGGAGCGGGAATGGATCTTTAGGACATGCCTTATTCAAGTTGGTGTAATCAACACACATCCGCCATACTTTCACTATGGCGGGCTCATCTTTCTTCTTTTCCACCAAAACCGGATTAGACACCCAATCCGGATGAAGTACTTCCTTGATAAAGCCAGAGGCTAAGAGCCTGGCCACTTCCTCCCATATGGCTTTCCTTCTATCGTCGGCATTCCGCCGGAGCGGCTGCTTCACTGGCTTAGCATCGGGTCTCACGTGCAATGCGTGCTCAGCCAGCTCCCTCGGCACACCTTGCAGGTCTGAAGTAGACCATGCAAAGATATCCCGATTCTCACGGAGGAAGCTGATGAGCTCGCTTTCCTATTTGGGATCCAAACTTGCCCCAACCAGGGCATGGCGCTCCGGGAAAGCTTCATCCAGAGGCACCTTTTTGACTTCCTTACTCACTTGAAAAGAAATGCTGCCACCGGGATTTGTCATGCCCGGCATAGATTTGCCGGCCACGACCGTCTCAGCAATCTCCACTGCTCGCTTGAGCCTCTTCCTCTCCTCTGCAATGATCAGAGTCTCGGCCAGATTGGATCCGGCGGTGGCACATGCCATCGAACGCTTGTAATCACCAATGATGGTGATCACTCCTTTGGGTCCCGGCATCTTCATCTTCAGATACGCCACATGCGTAGAGGCCATGAATTTTGCCAGTGCCGGTCTACCCAGCAAAGCATGGTAGGGGCTCTCCAGATCAACAACCTCGAACATGAGGTTTTCCACCCTGCAGTTATCCCGGCTGCCAAACATCACATCCATCCGGATCTTGCCCATCGGCGCACACGAAAGTCCCGGCACAATGCCGTGGAACGTGGTCTTGCTCAGTTCCAGCATATTTTCCTTGATTCCCAGCTTCTCCATCGTATCCCGATACATGATGTTGATGCTGCTTCCATTATCAATGAGGACCTTGCTGAATCTTACGTTATTAGCCGGCCCGACGAATGTCGGATCCATCACCAGAGCATATCCGCCGGGATTTGGCATGATCCGGGGATGATCTGCCCTGTCCCAACCAACAGCCTGGTCAGACTAGTACATCAGCTTTGGCACAGCCGACATAACGGCATTCACCTCCAGACACCGCCGGTACAAGCTCTGCTTATCTGTTCTCTCGGTCTCAAAGACCATATAGCTCTGATCATACTCCTTGTACTCATTCCGGCCCGCTCCTGGGCCTCCGGCGTTATATTCCGGATTATAGCTCTGGTCAACTTGATTTACGCCGGCATTTCCGGCGTTGCTCTGATTCCCGGAATTAACCGGCCTAGGTGGGACTGCAATCGTATTGGCACCTATCAATGGCGATGGAGCTGTCGGGATAGAGGGTCTAGCCGATCCCCAGGGACCTGCACGACCTGCTAATATGTCGTCCAGCCACGAACAGTTCCTTGTCAAATGGTTTGCCGGCTTTCCCGGCTGGAATGTGTGGAACACACAAGGCTTGTCCATGGCAAGACCCACAGTATACTTCGGCCACTGCTTCTTCTGGCCGGCGGCTCCGCCGGCATTCTTGTTGGTCCAGACATTCTTCTTCTGGAACGGCTGTGCTTGCTGCTGCGGCTGCTGCTGAGGCTGCTGATAGTCCTCATATCTCGGACGCTGGCTACTGCCGGCGCCCCCTCGCTCTTCCTCCACAGCTGCAACTTGTGCTGCCCCATACCGGTGATCCGGCCTTTCATCTCTTCTCTTGTTCCGGTTATCAGTGCAATAATATTGCCCTGATCTCCCGGCATTGCTGGTGTTCCCCTGGGTTTGCCCCTGTCCTTGTGAATCGAGACTGGGCTGCATGGGATCTCCCAGAGCATAACTATCAGCGATCTTGATTGTTTCGGCCAGCGTGGCCGGCATTTGCCTCTGAAGCTTTTGCCACAGCATGGTGCCATGCCGGCACCCATGAGCAAACCACATGATGGCCTGCTGCTCATTGATTCCTTCGCAGGAATTGCGCAATGTGCACCACCTGGTCAGATAGTCACGGTCAGTCTCATTCACTCCTTGCCGGCAGTTAGCCAGCTGCTGCGGACGGTTGGGCCTCTTGTATGTACTGGTAAAGTTCGACACAAACTGCTCTTCGAAATCAATCCAGCCGTTGATACTCCCGGCCGGCAAATTATTTAGCCATATCCTGGCTGGACCTTCCAACATCTGTGGCACATATCGTACCGCCCATCTGAGGTTTCCTCCGGCAATGTTCACCGCTGTGGAGTAATCCTCCAACCAATCTTCCGGCTTCGTACTGCCATTATATGTCCTCGCGCCACGCGCGAGCTGGAAGAAGTAAGGCACCGGCTCCCCCATAATCCGGGGTCCGAAACACATAGGGCCCGGAGCTCCTTGTCTCTCCACCAACTCTGATTGGTGGATCTTGTCCAGCTTGAAACGTGCATCATTGGCTTCCAAGGACCGAGGTCCAAGCCGGGATGCTATTGGGCCTGCGATCATCTGCTGCTGCTGCTCCGGCTGATGCTGCTCACTATGCCGGCCTTGCTGGTGCTGCTGCTGATATCCCGCCCTGGCAAGGGCGGAATTGCCGTCATCCTCTCGATGTCCCGGATGGCCTGCACCCTGCTGCTGCGCTGCACCTCCGGCGCCCTGTTGCTGACGCCGGGCAGCACTGTTACTCCGGCCACCACCGGCCGCGCCTGCTTCATGCCCGGCCGGCACACTCTGGCCGGGCTTCTTGCTGCCGACATATTTGTCAGCTTGGCCGACATTCTTCTGCACCATCGCCTGCTTTCCGGCGACAGCCGGATCGTACACCTGGATCTGCTTGTCCCGGCGGCCAGAGGTCACACTTCCGGCACGCCGGGCGCTAGGATGCGGGGACGAGGCTTGGCCCCTCGACCTCGCGCCGGCACCTCCCGCCGACACAATGTACTGAGACGCCCCGGCACCCGGGTTTGCCTTCTTAAAGGCCTCCTGCTGCTTTGTAGCTTCAGACAAAAGTTGGTTAAGCCGGGCTTGCTGCTCACGCAGTGCTTCGCCGAATAAACAAGATAAATCCTTAGCTACCTCGGCCGCCGCTCTAAGGTTCTTTACTGGCGAACTATAGACTACCTTAGGCACAGTACTAGTTGCGGTATGACTCTTATCTCTAGCATCTTTTCCTATCTCAGCATTAAGATTTCTGCCTCTAGTTCTAACCTCTTCTATCCGGCTAGGCCGGATTACTACAGGAGTAAAACCATGGGCTGCCTCATACTCACGGAGTTGCCGGTTAAACCGTTCGCGCTCCTGGTTCATGGCCAGGGCCTCGTCGACGAGGGCCTGACGAGATCCCTCCAGGACCTCCCTTGTCTGCTCCGGATCAACGCCGGATCGCACCGGCTCGAGAAGCCGGTCGATGATGGGAAGAAGAACCTCGCCCCTAGCCGGCACACCGGAAGTGCCGGCCAGGTTCTCCGCACGCTCCAACGGAGGACGCGCCGACCTTTTGACCTTCGGCGGCTCCGGAGGAGAAGCTCCGGCCGCTGCTGCTTTGCCGGCATCTTCCGCCGGCGGCACGGATGTGCCGGCCATCATCACCTCAGCCGGCTCTACTGAGCGAGCGCTACGCCCAGCGTGAGCCAGCCGATGTGACGGAGGATCCGACGCCACCAGCACCTCCTTCCTGCAAATTCTCTCAGTCCCCACGTACACCTCGTGGGAACCGAAAGACATAATCCGGCCATCCCTGGGGAACGGCCGGCCACCGAGACAACCGGCGTTGTCACTGACGAATCTGAGCGAGCCTAGCCTCTGGACAAGGCCAGAGACCACGCGCACTCCCGAAGCTGCTATCACAGACCCCGTCCGAATGAACACTCCGCCCAGCATATCGATCTGCCCCACGGTGGGCGCCAAATGTCGTCGTGGTGAAACAACATATGCCATAGGATGGCTTAAATGGGGGCCGAACTAGCTGCTGGAGGATTCGGGAGAGGGGAACGAGCTAAAAAGCACGACAGAAAGAGACACTGACCTACCCAGGTTCGGGGCTCTCGTAAGGAGATAACACCCCTACTCCTGCTCTACTGATTGTATATTTGGGTCGATGTAGTACACAACAATGGTGCTTCCAAGTTCTCTGCTAGAGAAGGAAGATGAACTGCTAAGTGTAGGAACACAGAGTGACCAACCCTTTACCAGGGCTCCCTATGCCACCTTATATAGTGGTGGCCAGGGTTACAACGGTCATACAAGACCACAAGACACGGGCTACACTCCAAACAGGAGCTGGTGACGATGGCAGAGACCCTTGACTTCGCCCCTGAGTGCTCTCGATGGGACGCCATATCCCTGTACCTTGTACCTCTTGAACTGTGGCCTTACCTCTGTGCGGTGAGCTCGTACTTGTGCACAGTGAGGGTAGGTAACCTCCACTGTGCACCCTGCCATCTTACTCTGCTACCATGCTTGGATGTTTTCTTCCTTGATTGTAGGGATGTGACACCTTGGTTGACTTAAGTATCCCGGATATGACCGTTGGCCATACCCAGGACATATATGCCGGACCAACGACCTACGAGGGTCGGGTAATCCGGCCTCCCCTGCTCCTGCACAACACACCAAATGGTTAGGCCGGCATATCTAAGTATATGCCGGCACACATATACCAGTATTCCGGCTATACCGGCATATCCAAGTATTAGCCGGGATACACACATATGCCGGCCTGGCCGATGCTCTCATATTCCGGCCAGGCCCTTTCTTGATAACTCGGCATAAGTCAACCATAGACTTTGTGTCTTTCTAGTCTCTTGACCCTACCGGGGGTTATCCCCCCGACAACATCTTTCAACAATTGCACGTGAACCAAAGAGAGAAAGTCACTTCCAACATCCAGAACTCATACTTTGTGATGACACAAAGTTGGTTCTCACAAGTTTCCAACATTAATGCCTAGGGTCCAATATGAATTTCTTTAAACATGGAGAGAATAAGAATGTCATCGATGGGCTCAACAACAAGCTTATTCAGATGCTCCAAGAAGATGGACTCATATGTTGTAGGAACAAGGCAAAAGTATTGGTCAGACTGAAGGGAATGATGATGTACTCAAGTGAAAACCACAAGTAGAAACACCATCAAGATAGTCCTTGGGACTGAGTTTGATTTGACGATAGCCCAAACTCAAATCAAAGATTAGAAGGATAGCATGTCCAAAAAGGAGATACTATCTTGCTTTACATGGGAAGCGATGTGGCCTTGAGAGTTTTGGCATGAACCTAACTCTTTGACCAAAGATGTGTGCCTGAATTATTAGCTTGGCAACATAGTGAAACTTCGCTTAGTGATCGGTTAACCAATAATGCTAAGAATGATGCAAAGAACCTTAGATTTCAAAGCAATATGATTTACTATGGATCTCATATGGCCACAACAATATGCATACCCAACATTCCAAGCATGAACAGCTCGGAGAAAGGGTGAGCAAAGATGTGTAAGAGCATTACTTCACCAATAAAGTCATGAGACTTGGCACAACCTCTTGGTATAAAAGAGTGTGATACTCTAAGGTGGAACAGAGCAAAAGGTGCATAGAGCTCATATTCTGCGGATTACACCACTTTGACCTGGTCCTAGAAGTGGATGCTGGCGTTTAGCAGTTAGTCCTTGTGCGTGGTGAATGACCAGCCCGTTGGGAAACCCAAGAGGAAGGTATGATGAGTATAGCAGCTAGTTTTCCCTCAGTTAAGAAACCAAGGTTTAATATCGTTCAGGAGAAAAGCAGACAATGACGACTGAAGGTGATGCTTGCTAGTTTGCGACAGCTTCGGACAATTTATATATGGCGCCTCGTCCAAGCTTTGCTTGCTAGCTGCAATGCGGAACCTGCACACAACACAACCAAGTACTTTGCTCCCAACTTGCGATGAGGTTGTCAATCTCACCGGTTTGCTTGAAACAAAGGTTATGAGCGTATCGAGTGGAAAACAGTAGAGTATGCGAGTAAAGTAAACAGTGCAAGTAAAGTAAACAGTGCGAGTAAAGTAAACAGGTGATAGCAATATGATGGAAATAGGACCGGGATCCACAGTTCACTAGTGGTGTCTCTCCATAAGATAAATAACACATGCTGGGTAAACAAATTACAGTTGGGCAATTGATAGAATAAAGATAAATGTGATATGTCAAGAAGATCACTATGAGATTTACTCTGGGCATTACAACAAAATACATAGACAGCCATCCAACTGCATCTATGACTAATAATCCACTCTCGGGGATATCAATCCGAACACCCCATGAGTATTAAGTTGCGAACAACAGATAATTGCATTAAGCAAAGTGTGTAATGTAAACAAAGCATATGCCCTTGAGCATATGAATGTTGTTTTCTCCCTAGTAGCAACAACACATCTACAACCTTAGAGGTTTCTGTCACTCCCCCAGGTTAAGCAGAGGCATGAACCCACTATCAAGCATAAATACCCCCTCTTGGAGTCACTAGCAACTACTCGGCCATGATAGCTACTAACAACGGAGAGCATGCAAGATCATAAACAACATAGAGATAACATAAGATAATATTCAGTACAGCAACTTAATCATAAACACCAATATTCATCGGATCCCAACAAACCAAACATGTAGAATTACATAACGGTGATCTCAATCATGTAGGGCAGCTCATGAGATCTCAACATGAAGCACATGGTGGAGAAGACAACCATCTAGCTACTGCTATGGACCCATAGTCCAAGGTAGACTACTCACTCATCGCTCCAGAGGCAAGCATGGCGATGAAGAAGACCTCCGGTGGCGATTCCCCTCTCCGGCAGGGTGCCGGGAAGAGCTTTTGGACCCTCCCGATCTTTGGGTCGACGGCGGCGGCGGATCGCGATGTGTTCTGGAAAAGTGATCGGGTACTTAGGTTGTTTCCGCCGGGGGGTCTTTATAGGCGAAGGGGCGATGTCAGGAGTGGGGCCAGGGGCCCTCACGCCATGGTGGTGCGGCCAGGCCCTTGGCCATGCGAGCCATGTGTGAGGGGGCCTGGTGGCCCCCCTCCTACTCTCCTTCGGATCTCTGGAAGCTTCCGGGTAAAATAAGACTTCGGGAACTTGTTTCGTCCAATTCCGAGAATATTTCCTGTGTATCACTTCTGAAACACAAAAATAGCAGAAAACAGGAAACTGGCACTGTGGCAACTCGTTAATAGGTTAGTTCCGGAAAATGCATAAAAGTGCCACGAAGTGTAACGAAACAATAGGCAAATGGTGTAAAAACAAGCATGGAGCGTCAAAAAATATAGATATGTTGGAGACATATCAAGCATCCCCAAGCTTAACTCCTGCTCATCCTCGAGTAGGTAAGTGATAATAAAAGAATATTTTTTGAGGTGACATGCACCTACACAATCTTGATCATGTATGTAAGCATTTGTGAGCTGGGATCATAAGAACTTAAAACATGGGCATGAAAGATATAATCTTGACAATAAGAACTTAGCAACCATGTTGTAAACATGCAAATGAACACAAACAGAAGATCATGAAAATGAAACAATGAAAGTCAAACGTGTGTTCAAATCATAAGGAAAAACATACAAATGGTTTTCAGCTTGTCCTTCAAAGAGAGCAAAACATAAATGCATAGGACACCTTCAAGTTTAAGAGGGTGACTAGATACAAATAATTTGAGAACAAGTGAAACCAACAATATGAATCAATCAATGAACTTTGGGACAATGCATATTACACTAAGAATGACAACTATGCTCTCTTAATGGTGCATAAAGAAAGAAGGTGGTGACTCAGCATAAAAGTAGAAGAAAGGCCCTTCGCAGAGGGAAGCAGTGATTGCAAGTTTTATAACCTTAAAAAATTATGGTACTTACCAGCTTTGAGCTCTCATTGCCCCCATCATAAGCATCTTGAATGGTTAAAGTTAATGCGAGAACAATTATGATGCATATGCTTGACAAATCATAAGTTGAAAACCTCGTGCCCCGTGAATACGAGTACCCAAACCTCATGCTACTTTACTTAGAGTCCCAAGCAAGGCTCTTGTCATTATAAGTATATGCATATCATTGAGAACCGCCAATGGGGTACCTCTGTGCCCGATGACATGGAACAAGCCCACACCAAAATGACAGGACAAGCAGACAATGAACAACTCGACATCTCTTTTATTTGCCTTTTGTTTAGCTTTTTATTGTGAGATGCGTGATACGTCTCCAACGTATCTATAATTTTTGATGCTCCATGCTTATTTTTACACCATTTGCCTATTGTTTCGTTACACTTAGTGGCACTTTTATGCATTTTCCGGAACTAACCTATTAACAAGTTGCCACAGTGCCAGTTTCCTGTTTTCTGCTGTTTTTGTGTTTCAGAAGTGATACACAGGAAATATTCTCGGAATTGGACGAAACAAGTTCCTGAAGTCTTATTTTACCCGAAACTTCCAGAGATCCAAAGGAGAGTAGGAGGCGAGGCACCAGGGGCCCACACGCACAGGTGGCGCGGCCAGCCCCTGGCCCGCGCCACCGTCGTGTGAGGCCACCTGGCCCCTCCTCTGACATCGCCCCTTCGCCTATAAAGACCCCCTGATGGAAAAAACCTAAGTACCCGATCAGATTTCCAGAACACATCGCGATCCGCCGCCACCGTCGACCCGAAGATCGGGAGGGTCCAGAAGCTCTTCCCGGCACCCTGCCGGAGAGGGGAATCGCCACCGGCGGTCTTCTTCATCGCCATGCTTGCCTCCGGAGCGATGAGTGAGTAGTCTACCTTGGACTATGGGTCCATAGCAGTAGCTAGATGGTTGTCTTCTCCACCATGTGCTTCATGTTTAGATCTCATGAGCTGCCCTACATGATTGAGATCACCGTTATGTAATTCTACATGTTTGGTTTGTTGGGATCCGATGAATATTGGTTTTTATGATTAAGTTGCTGTACTGAATATTATGTTTTGTTATCTCTATGTTGTTTATGATCTTGCATGCTCTCCGTTGTTAGTAGCTATCTTGACCGAGTAGTTGCTAGTGACTCCAAGAGGGGGTATTTATGCTCGATAGTGGGTTCATGCCTCTATTTCACCTGGGGGAGTGACAGAAACCTCTAAGGTGGTAGATGTGCTATTGCTACTAGGGATAAAACAACATTCATATGCTCAAGGGCATATGCTTTGTTTACATTACACACTTTGCTTAATGCAATTATCTGTTGTTCACAACTTAATACTACTGGGGTGTTCGGATTGATATCCCCGGGAGTGGATTATTAGTCATAGATGCAGTTGGATGGTGGTCTATGTATTTTGTTGTAATGCCCAGAGTAAATCTCATAGTGATCTTCTTGACATATCACGTTTATCTTTATTCTATCAATTGCCCAACTGTAATTTGTTTACCCAGCATGTGTTATTTTATCTATGGAGAGACACCACTAGTGAACTGTGGACCCCGGTCCTATTTCCAGCATATTGCTATCACCTGTTTACTTTACTCGCACTGTTTATTTTACTCGCACTGTTTAGTTTACTCACATACTATATTATTTTCCACTCGATACGCTCATAATCTTTGTTTCAAGCAAACCGGTGAGATTGACAACCTCATCGCAAGTTGGGAGCAAAGTACTTGGTTGTGTTGTGTGCAGGTTCCGCGTTGCTACTGGCCAAAGACGAGTCAACAAGTATCGTTAACGGCGCCCTTGTTGGAGTGTTATTAAGCCAGTCTGCGTCACCTTCAGTCGTCACTGTCTCTCCTCTTCAAGATCGACATTAAACCTTGGTTTCTTAAACTGAGGGAAAACTAGCTGCTATACTCATCATACCTTCCTCTTGGGGTTCCCAACGGGCTGGTTATTCACCACGCACAAGGACTTACTGCTCCACGCCAGCAGCGTCTTTTCTGGCGCCATCAACAAGGGATCAGCTAATTTTCTGGCGCCGTTGCCGGGGAGGAAGAGAAGACTTCTGCGAGGGGAGTTTTTCGCACACACATCCTTTACTTTGTTATTGCTTTGCTTTACTTTATTTATTTTACCTGCATCGTTTTATATCAAAAACCCAAAAAATTAGAATCCTTGGTAGTTGTTTCTTTACTTTAGTTTATCATGTTGATCCCTAAGTACGTTCTGGAGGACCTCTCAGTAGGTAGTGGTTCGATTATTGGCAAAAGTAACATTGAGGAGTTCTTTAATCACATTAGTATGCATAAGGAAGTTGAGGAAAAGTCTTTGGTTGAGTTAGCTCCTAGCTATGAAGTTGCTTCTGATCATTTAGTTCACATGTTAGAAGCCAGGTTTGCTAGTCTTAATCCTTTTATGCAATACATGTTCCTTAAGCTTCATGAAATTGAGGATCCCGAAAAGAAAGCTTTTATCTTAGAAACCTTGCGCACAGAATTTAGAGATGTTGCAATTGAGGCTAGGAAAGTTTTTAAGAAGTTTAATAAGCTTGGCTCGCCTGTAAAGGTTGTTGGTATGCCCGATGATTTTAAAGTACCAATACCTTATGAATTTATAGGAATTCATGATGCTTGGGAAAAGAATTCCAGTTGGATTTGCCCTGAAAATCCTTTCGATGAGAATAGTGTACCAAAGCATGATCACAAAGGGTCTTCAAAAACTTATGTGGAAGAAATACAATGCCTTATTGACAAGACCTCTGCTGTTGATCTTAATGCTTCCGCTGTAAATACTTGATTCGCAATTTTCTGCGCCTAGCTCAAAGGCGTTAAAGAAAAGCACTCTTGGGAGATAACCCAATGTTTTCTTTTCAGTACTTTTTCTTTTATTTGAGTCTTGGAAGTCATTACTACTGTAATGACTGCTCCTTATCTTGTTTATTTCGTTTTTGTGCCAAGAGAAGCCTCTAATTTGAGTGAGGTAAAAATTTGGGGATGTTGCTGTCCTGAAACTGTTTTCGTTGCTGCACCGTAAAAATTCGTGAAAATTCTCTGTTTATCTTTTGGACCTGCGATTTCTTGTGCATATGCCCCAGGTTATATCCAAACTTTTTTTAGTTGAACACTTTTTGATTTGAGCAACAGAAAATCCCTCAAAAATTCGACCTTTGTCAGCTGTTCAGTTTTGACAGATTTCTGCCAATATTTGTGTTTGCCACTTTATCGCTTTCTTTGAGTTCTTTTGATCACGGAACTTTTGGGGAGGTTGCTATAGTAGTATGTGCTATATATGTGGTGGTTTTGAGTTGAAACCTGAAGCAAATAGAGGGTTGATTATATGTTATGCTTGCACTAATGTTGCTAATAGAATTGTGTTTAGTTTTGTATGAAGGAAGTTTTCAAGTGTAGGGATTGGAGAATGATGAGATGAGTTGAAGAATGGACAAAAGCTCAAGCTTGGGGATTCCCATGCAACACCCCAAGAAATATCCAAGAAGTACAAGCGTCAAAGCTTGGGGATGCCCCCGAGGCACCCCTTCTTCATCGGCAAAAATCAGGTCACCTTTCAAAACACTATATTTTTATTGCTTCATCCACTATGTGTTTTTCTTGGAGCGTCAGTTGTCTTAGTTTTCTTAGTTGTGTAGTTTGTTTGTTTGCTGCAATAAATGGTTGGACCCCAACAAATTTCTTTTGGAGAAGTTGCCTTGCTTTTCATTTGCGAAGAACACTCGGTGAATTTATAAGAGTGAAAACGGAGTTGTTCAAGTGTTCTTCTTTTTCTGCTACTACTTTTGGTTTTCGTTTTCGCCTTGATTTGCATTCAGATCTTGTCATATCTTTTCATCAAGGTGTATTTTTGACTCTGATCTTTATTGGTTTTCATCAAAAGAGGTGTTTATAAAAATTTCAAATGGTGTTGGAAAAGAGAAAAAGCTTTGTGCAAAATAGTGGTACAAGAAGGAGCTTGTGTAGACTGCGGCTTAGGCTTTTTCATGTCATGCTTGATATCTTTTTGATAGTATGCTTAGTGGTTTTTCTGTAGCATGACTTGTCTCAAATAATTGAGATTGCTTAATGAGCCTTTGAAAAAATCATGCGTTGTTTTTATTGTATGGAAGCATTATTTTGGTTTTCTCCTTGATGCTTTATTTGGGTTGACTTGGCGCATGCTCACACATGTTAGACTCTTACAAAGTCGCCAATAGCCTCTTTGATCATTTATTTTTTGACATTTGATGCCATCTTATGCTTCTTTTAATGTCGCTTTGTCGCTTTGCATGATTATGGCCATTATTGCTCTCTTAGTTGGTCGCTCCCAGTCTTTTGCTAGCCCTCGCCTTGTACTGAGTATGAGCTCTACTCGTGCATCCAACTCCTAAAAGCCAAAATCTTCCAAAGTGTCCACCATACATACCTACTAGCAATTTGCTATTCCAAGTAAATTTGACTTGCTTTTATTTTCTCTTCAAATTAAACTCTTACCAGTGTTATGCGAAATTCGGTCAGTAAAGCTCTCACGAACCGGAAGGCACACTTTACTTTTTCCTGTTCTTAAAAAGTTGACATTGTGGTCTCTTATGTTGAGTTGTTATGCTTGCAAGTTGTAAGTTGGATTCTAGCCTATCCATGTTGTCATGGGGCAAGCTTTCAACATTGCACTTCTTATTTGAGTTGATATCGTGATCTTTTGTTTATGGATGCCCGCGGTGTGAAATGAATTGGGTATCTTGTGGGGATCATGGAGTTTGTATATGTGTTAGGGAAACACCGGGCCACCAATCTAAGCCATGCATAATTCATGGTGGAAATTTGCAGCATACCCATGGTGAACATTCTACGACGCATCTCACAATAAAAAGCTAAACAAAAGGCAAATAAAAGAGATGTCGAGGTGTTCATTGTCTGCTTGTCCTGTCATTTTGGTGTGGGCTTGTTCCATGTCATCGGGCACGGAGGTACCCCATTGGCGGTTCTCAATGATATGCATATACTTACAATGACAAGAGCCTTGCTTGGGACTCTAAGTAAAGTAGCATGAGGTTTGGGTACTCGTATTCACGGGGCACGAGGTTTTCAACTTATGATTTGTCAAGCATATGCATCATAATTGTTCTCGCATTAACTTTAACCATTCAAGATGCTTATGATGGGGGCAATGAGAGCTCAAAGCCGGTAAGTACCATAATTTTTGAAGGTTATAAAACTTGCAATCACTGCTTCCCTCTGCGAAGGGCCTTTCTTTTACTTTTATGTTGAGTCACCACCTTCTTTCTTTATGCACCATTAAGAGAGCATAGTTGTCATTCTTAGTGTAATGTGCATTGTACCAAAGTTTTCATTGATTGATTCATATTGTTGGTTTCACTTGTTCTCAAATTATTTGTATCTAGTCGCCCTCTTAAACTTGAAGGTGTCCTATGCATTTATGTTTTGCTCTCTTTGAAGGACAAGCTGAAAACCATTTGTATGTTTTTCCTTATGATTTGAACACACGTTTGACTTTCATTGTTTCATTTTCATGATCTTTTGTTTGTGTTCATTTGCATGTTTACAACATGGTTGCTAAGTTCTTATTGTCATGATTATATCTTCATGCCTATGTTTTAAGTTCTTATGATCCCAGCTCACAAATGCTTACATATATGATCAAGATTGTGTAGGTGCATGTCACCTAAAAAATTATTCTTTTGTTATCACTTACCTACTCGAGGACAAGCAGGAGTTAAGCTTGGGGATGCTTGATACGTCTCCAACGTATCTATAATTTTTGATGATCCATGCTTGTTTTAACACCATTTGCCTATTGTTTCGTTACACTTAGTGGCACTTTTATGCATTTTCTGGAACTAACCTATTAACAAGTTGGCACAGTGCCAGTTTCCTGTTTTCTGCTGTTTTTGTGTTTCAGAAGTGATACACAGGAAATATTCTCGGAATTGGACGAAACAAGTTCCTGAAGTCTTATTTTACCCGGAAGCTTCCAGAGATCCGAAGGAGAGTAGGAGGCGAGGCACCAGGGGCCCACACGCACAGGTGGTGCGGCCAGCCCCTGGCCCGCGCCACCGTCGTGTCAGGCCACCTGGCCCCTCCTCTGACATCGCCCCTTCGCCTATAAAGACCCCCCGATGGAAAAAACCTAAGTACCCGATAAGATTCCAGAACACATCGTGATCCGCCGCCACCGTCGACCCGAAGATCGGGAGGGTCCAGAAGCTCTTCCCGGCACCCTGCCGGAGAGGCGAATCGCCATCGGAGGTCTTCTTCATCGCCATGCTTGCCTCCGGAGCGATGAGTGAGTAGTCTACCTTGGACTATGGGTCCATAGCGGTAGCTAGATGGTTGTCTTCTCCACCATGTGCTTCATGTTTAGATCTCATGAGCTGCCCTACATGATTGAGATCACCGTTATGTAATTCTACATGTTTGGTTTGTTGGGATCCGATGAATATTGGTGTTTATGATTAAGTTGCTGTACTGAATATTATCTTTTGTTATCTCTATGTTGTTTATGATCTTGCATGCTCTCCGTTGTTAGTAGCTATCTTGGCCGAGTAGTTGCTAGTGACTCCAAGAGGGGGTATTTATGCTCGATAGTGGGTTCATGCCTCTATTTCACCTGGGGGAGTGACAGAAACCTCTAAGGTGGTAGATGTGCTATTGCTACTATGGAGAAAACAACATTCATATGCTCAAGGGCATATGCTTTGTTTACATTACACACTTTGCTTAATGCAATTATCTGTTGTTCGCAACTTAATACTACTGGGGTGTTCGGATTGATATCCCCGGGAGTGGATTATTAGTCATAGATGCAGTTGGATGGCGGTCTATGTATTTTGTTGTAATGCCCAGAGTAAATCTCATAGTGATCTTCTTGACATATCACGTTTATCTTTATTCTATCAATTGCCCAACTGTAATTTGTTTACCCAGCATGTGTTATTTTATCTATGGAGAGACACCACTAGTGAACTGTGGACCCCGGTCCTATTTCCATCATATTGCTATCACCTGTTTACTTTACTCGCACTGTTTACTTTACTCGCTCTGTTTACTTTACTCGCATACTATATTATTTTCCACTCGATATGCTCATAATCTTTGTTTCAAGCAAACCGGTGAGATTGACAACCTCATCGCAAGTTGGGAGCAAAGTACTTGGTTGTGTTGTGTGCAGGTTCCGCATTGCTACTGGCCGAAGACGAGTCAACAAGTATCGTTAACGGTGCCCTTGTTGGAGTGTTATTAAGCCAGTCTGCATCACCTTCAGTCGTCACTGTCTCTCCTCTTCAAGATTGACATTAAACCTTGGTTTCTTAAACTGAGGGAAAACTAGCTGCTATACTCATCATACCTTCCTCTTGGGGTTCCCAACGGGCTGGTTATTCACCACGCACAAGGACTTACTGCTCCACGCCAGCAGCCTCTTTTCTGGCGCCATCAACAAGGGATCAATGCGTCGTCGAATGTTCACCATGGGTATGCTGCAAATTTCAACCATGAATTATGCATGGCTTAGATTGGCGGCCCGGCGTTTCCCTAACACATATAAAAACTCCATGATCCCCACAGGATTCTCAATTCATTTCACACCGCGGGCATCCATAAACAAAAGATCACGATATCAACTCAAATAAGGAGTGCAAGGTTGAAAGCTTGCCCCATGACAGCATGGCTGGGCTAGAATCCAACTTACAACTTGCAAGCATAACAACTCAACATAAGAGACCACAATGTCAAATTTTTAAGAATAAGAAAAAGTAAAGTGTGCCTTCCGGTTCATGAGAGCTTTACTGACCGAATTTCGCATAACACTGGTAAGAGTTTAATTTGAAGAGAAAATAAAAGCAAGTCAAATTTACTTGGAATAGCAAAAGTCTAGTAGGTATGTATGGTGGACACTTTGGAAAACTTTGGCTTTTAGGAGTTGGATGCACGAGTAGAGCTCATACTCAGTACAAGGCGAAGGCTAGCAAAAGACTGGGAGCGACCAACTAAGAGAGTAATAATGGCCATAATCATGCAAAGCGACATTAAAAGAAGCATAAGATGGCATCAAAAGTCAAAAACTAAATGATCATAGAGGCTATTGGCGACTTTGTAAGAGTCTAACATGTGTGAGCATGCGCCAACTTAACCCAAATAAAGCATCATGGAGAAAACCAAAATAATGCTTCCAGACAATTAAAACAACGCATGATTTTTTCAAAGGCTCATTAAGCAATCTCAGTTATTTGAGACAAGTCATGCTACAGCAAAACCACTAAGCATATTATCAAAAATACATCAAGCATGACATGAAAAAGCCTAAGCCGCAGTCTACACAAGCTCCTTCTTGTACCACTATTTTGCACAAAGCTTTTTCTCTTTTCCAACACCATTTGAAATTTTTATAAACACCTCTTTTGATGAAAACCAATAAAGATCAGAGGCAAAAATACACCTTGATGAAAAGATATGACAAGGTCTGAATGCAAATCAAGGCGAAAATGAAAACCAAAAGCAGTAGCAGAAAAAGAAGAACACTCGATTTTAATAAGAGTGAAAACTAGAGCGTTCTTGGCAAATGAAAATGAGTACATCTCCTCCAAAGGAAATTTGTTGGGGTCCAACCATTTATTGCAGCAAACAAACAAACTAACCAACTAATAAAACTAAAACAACTGACACTCCAAGAAAAACACATAGTGCATGAAGCAATAAAAATATAGTGTTTTGAAAGGTGACCTGATTTTTGCCGATGAAGAAGGGGTGCCTCGGGGGCATCCCCAAGCTTTGATGCTTGTACTTCTTGGATATTTCTTGGGGTGATGCATGGGCATCCCCAAGCTTGAGCTTTTGTCCATTCCTCAACTCATCTCATCATTCTCCAATCCCTACACTTGAAAACTTCCTTCATACAGAACTAAACACAATTCTATTAGCAACATTAGTGTAAGCATAACATATAATCAACCTCTTTTTTGCTTCAGGTTTCAACTCAAAACCACCACATATATAGCAAATACTATTGTAGCAACTTCCCAAAAAGTTCTGTGATCAAAAGAACCCAAAAGAAAGCGATAAAGTGGCAAACACAAATATTGGCAGAAATCTGTCAAAATTGAACAGCTTACAAAGGTCAAATTTTTGAGGGATTTTATGTTGCTCAAATAAAAAAGTGTTCAACTAACAAAAGTTTGGATATAACCTGGGGCATATGCACAAGAAATCACAGGTCCAAAAGATAAACAGAGAATTTATACGAATTTTTACGGTGCAGCACCGAAAACAGTTTCAGGACAGCAACATCCCCAAATCTTTACCTCACTCGAATTAGAGGCTCCTCTTGGCACAAAAACGAAATAAACAAGATAAGGAGCGGTCATTACAGTAGTAATGACTTCCAAGACTCAAATAAAAGAAAAATTACTGAAAATAAAACATTGGGTTATCTCCCAAGAGTGCTTTTCTTTAACGCCTTTGAGCTAGGCGCAGAAAATTGCGAATCAAGTAACATCAAGTGATGAAGCATCAAGCTCATAATTTGCTCTAAGAATAGAGTCAAAAAGTAATTTCTTTCTTTTCCTAGGGAAGTGTTCCATACCTTTCTTGAGTGGGAATTGATATTTGATAGTGCCTTCCCTCATATCAATAATGGCACCTACAGTTCGAAGAAAGGGTCTTCCCAAAATAATAGGACATGAAGCATGGTATTCAACGTCCATAACAAGAAAATCAACGGGAACAAGGTTATTGTTAACCACAAGAATAACATCATTAATCCTTCCCAAAGGTTTCTTCTTAGCAACATCAGCAATAGGAACATCAAAATAACACTTTTCAAGTGGTGGTAAATCAAGCATGTCATAAATCTTTCTAGGCATGATAGAAATACTAGCACCTAGATCACATAAAGCATGGCAATCAAAACCATTAACATGCATATCAATGATGGGTTCCCAACCATCTTCTAACTTCTTGGGAACAGAGGCTTTTTGCTTCAACTTTTTATCCCTAATTTTTATGAGAGCATTGGTAATATGCTTAGTAAAAGCAATATTTAAGGTACTAGCATTGGGAGTCAAAGCTAGCTTTTGCAAGAACAAAATAACTTCAGATATATTGCAGCCATCAACATCAAAATCATTAAAAGAAGTAGAGCTATCATCTCCTACACTCCAGAAAATTTCAGGACTCTTTTGAGAAAAAGTTTTTGCAGTTTTAGGCTTTTTAACACAAGGAGTGGGAGTTTTCTCTACACCGATCAAAGTAAGAGGATTGCTAGCATTAGGAGGAACATCATTAGAGGTAGTAATGGTACATACCTTCATCTCTCTAGCCATCTCATCTTCTCTTTCCCACCTGGCATGCAATTCCGCTAACAATCTAATATTTTCATCAATTCCAACTTGAATAGCATTAGCGGTAGCAAAAACATTGTTCTCTTACACATCATTAGGAAACACTTTTAATTTCAGAAGTTCAACATCATGAGCAAGGCTATCAACTTTAGAAGCAAGAATATCAATTTTGCCTAACTTCTCCTCAACAGACTTGTTAAAAGCAGTTTGCTTACTGATGAAGTCCTTGAGCATTACCTCAAGCTCGGAGGGCGCGGCCCTAGTGTTGTTGTAGGAATTACCATAAGAATTACCATAACCATTACCATTGGTAGAAGGATACGGCCTATAATTGTTACTAGCAAAATTGTTCCTATAAGCATTGTTGTTAAAATTATTGTTTCTAATGAAATTCACATCAACATGCTCTTCTTGAGCAACCAAAGAGGCCAAAGGAACATTATTAGGATCAATATGAGTCCTATCATTAGCAAGCATAGCCATAATGATATCAATCTTATCACTCAAGGAAGAGGTTTCCTCAACAGAATTTACCTTCTTACCTTGTGGAGCTCTCTCGATGTGCCATTCGGAATAATTTACCATCATTTTGTCAAGTAGCTTTGTTGCGGCGCCCAAGGTAAGGGACATAAAAGTGCCTCCAGCAGCTGAATCAAGTAGGTTCCTTGAAGAAAAATTCAGTCCTGCATAAAAAGTTTGGATAATCATCCAAGTAGTCAGTCCATGAGTGGGGCAATTCTTTATCATAGATTTCATTCTTTCCCAAGCTTGAGCAACATGTTCATTATCAAACTGAGTAAACTTCATAATATTGCTACACAAGGATATAATCTTAGCAGGAGGATAGTATCTACCAATAAAAGCATCCTTACACTTAGCCCATGAATCAATACTATTCTTAGTCAAAGACAGCAACCAATCTTTAGCTTTTCCTCTCAAAGAAAAAGGAAACAACTTGAGCTTAATAATATCACTTTCTACATCCTTATATTTCTGCATCTCACATAACTCAACAAAATTGTTGAGATGAGCTGCAGCATCTTCAGTACTAGCACCAGAGAATTGCTCTTTCATAACAAGGTTCAACAAAGCAGGCTTAATCTCATAAAAGTTTGCAGTAGGAACAAGTGGCTTAATAGGAGTGCAGATAAAATCACTATTGTTCATGCTAGTAAAGTCACACAACTTGGTGTTTGCAGGATTGGCCATTTCAGCAAAATGAAAGTAAACAAGTAAAAACAACTACCAAGGATTCTAATTTTTTTGGGTTTTTGATATAAAACGATGCAGGTAAAATAAATAAAGTAAAGCAAAACAATAAAACAAAGTAAAGGATGTGCGTGCGAAAAACTCCCCTCGCAGAAGTCTTCCACTCTTCCCCGGCAATGGTGCCAGAAAAGAAGCTGCTGGCGTTTAGCAGTTAGTCCTTGTGCGTGGTGATTGACTAGCCCGCTGGGAACACCAAGAGGAAGGTATGATGAGTATAGCAGCTAGTTTTCCCTCAGTTAAGAAACCAAGGTTTAATATCGTTCAGGAGAAAAGCAGACAGCGACGACTGAAGGTGATGCTTGCTAGTTTGCGACAGCTTCGGACAATTTATATATGGCGCCTCGTCCAAGCTTTGCTTGCTAGCTGCAATGCGGAACCTGCACACAACACAACCAAGTACTTTGCTCCCAACTTGCGATGAGGTTGTCAATCTCACCGGTTTGCTTGAAACAAAGGTTATGAGCGTATCGAGTGGAAAACAGTAGAGTATGCGAGTAAAGTAAACAGTGCGAGTAAAGTAAACAGTGCGAGTAAAGTAAACAGGTGATAGCAATATGATGGAAATAGGACCGGGATCCACAGTTCACTAGTGGTGTCTCTCCATAAGATAAATAACACATGCTGGGTAAACAAATTACAGTTGGGCAATTGATAGAATAAAGATAAATGTGATATGTCAAGAAGATCACTATGAGATTTACTCTGGGCATTACAACAAAATACATAGACCGCCATCCAACTGCATCTATGACTAATAATCCACTCCCGGGGATATCAATCCGAACACCCCATGAGTATTAAGTTGCGAACAACAGATAATTGTATTAAGCAAAGTGTGTAATGTAAACAAAGCATATGCCCTTGAGCATATGAATGTTGTTTTCTCCCTAGTAGCAACAGCACATCTACAACCTTAGAGGTTTCTGTCACTCCCCCAGGTTAAGCAGAGGCATGAACCCACTATCGAGCATAAATACCCCCTCTTGGAGTCACTAGCAACTACTCGGCCAAGATAGCTACTAACAACGAAGAGCATGCAAGATCATAAACAACATAGAGATAACATAAGATAATATTCAGTACAGCAACTTAATCATAAATACCAATATTCATCGGATCCCAACAAACCAAACATGTAGAATTACATAACGGTGATCTCAATCATGTAGGGCAGCTCATGAGATCTAAACATGAAGCACATGGTGGAGAAGACAACCATCTAGCTACTGCTATGGACCCATATTCCAAGGTAGACTACTCACTCATCGCTCCGGAGGCAAGCATGGCGATGAAGAAGACCTCTGGTGGCGATTCCCCTCTCCGGCAAGGTGCCGGGAAGAGCTTCTGGACCCTCCCGGTCTTCGGGTGGACAGCGGCGGCGGATCGCGATGTGTTCTGGAAAAGTGATCGGGTACTTAGGTTTTTTCCGTCGGGGGGTCTTTATAGGCGAAGGGGCGATGTCAGGAGTGGGGCCAGGGGCCCTCACGCCATGGTGGCGCGGCCAGGCCCCTGGCCGCGCGAGCCATGTGTGAGGGGGCCTGGTGGCCCCCCTCCTACTCTCCTTCGGATCTTTGGAAGCTTCCGGGTAAAATAAGACTTCAGGAACTTGTTTCATCCAATTCCGAGAATATTTCCTGTGTATCACTTCTGAAACACAAAAATAGCAAAAAACAGGAAACTAGCACTGTGGCAACTCGTTAATAGGTTAGTTCCGGAAAATGCATAAAAGTGCCACGAAGTGTAACGAAACAATAGGCAAATGGTGTAAAAACAAGTATGGAGCATCAAAAATTATAGATACGTTGGAGACGTATCAGTGGACGAGGTTCCGAAGTTTGTTTCTCCTGACTTTCCAAGGTGGAATGGCTTGCCAAGACCACAAGAGTAATATGCACTAGAGGACACCAATGCAATTTACATCTTGGTTACCATCTGGCAGACGAGGGTCGGAAAGCAGCTTAAGAGAAGGAACACTCTTAGAAGGAATCCTTAGATGTGGGTGCACAAGTTAACACTCTTATGAAAACTAATGCTGAAAGGAAGGGTCTGGCAGAGTCACGAATGTAGAAGCGAGACTCACTAAGAGAACTCTTGTCGTGATCCATTTGGTTCCATGAGAGAACATCTGCCATAGCTAGTGGAAGGGGAAGTACTTTGTTGCCGCAATTCAATTACGACTGCAACCACAAGCTTAGAAGGCAAACCATATTGAGTTAATGTTAAATCATTAACACAAGGGTTCAACAGAATGGATCTTGGGTTAAAGGCCAGCTTCATGTACTGGCATCCAGCACAATCGGGGACCTTCAGTTCAAGTCCAGGGTTAAAAGATAGTGAAAGGAATAACTACTAACTCAGCAACTCAGAGGATTCCATAGAGTAGTAATCATGAGGTAGCTTTGCTACTCGTGTGATGATGTGGGAGCAGTGAGTCCTTGTGCGTGGTGATGACCAGCCCGTTGGGAACCCCAAGAGGAAGGTATGATGAGTGTAGCGGCTAGTCTTCCCTCAGTTAAGAAACCAAGGTATGTCGATCAGGAGAAGGGAGACGGTGACGACTGAAGGTGATGCGGACTGGCTTAGTGACACTCCAACAAGGGCGCCGTTTAATGATACTTGTTGACTCGTCTTCGGCCAGCAGCAACGCGGAACCTGCACACACACAGACAAATACTTTGTTCCCAACTTGCGATGAGGTTGTAAATCTCACCGGTTTGCTTGAAACAAAGGTTATGAGTGTATCGAGTGGAAAACAGTAGTAAAATGCTAGTAAAGTAAACAGTGCGGGAAAAGTAAACAGGTGATTGCAATATGATAAAAATAGGACCGGGGTCCACAGTTCACTAGTGGTGTCTCTCCATAGATAAAATAACATGCTGGGTAAACAAATTACAGTTGGTCAATTGATAGAATAAAGATAACGTGATATGTCAAGAAGATCACTATGAGATTTACTCTGGGCATTACAACAAAATACATAGACCGCCATCCAACTGCATCTATGACTAATAATCCACCCCCAGGGATATCATCCGAACACCCCGAAAGTATTAAGTTGCGAACAACAGATAATTGCATTAAGCAAAGTGTGTAATGTAAACAAAGCATATGCCCTTGAGCATATGAATGTTGTTTTCTCCCTAGTAGCAACAACACATCTACCACCTTAGAGGTTTCTGTCACTCCCCCAGGTGAAATAGAGGCATGAACCCACTATCGAGCATAAATACCCCCTCTTGGAGTCACTAGCAACTACTCGGCCAAGATAGCTACTAACAACGGAGAGCATGCAAGATCATAAACAACATAGAGATAACAAAAGATATAATTCAGTACAGCAACTTAATCATAAACACCAATATTCATCGGATCCCAACAAACCAACATCATAGTATTACATAACGGTGATCTCAATCATGTAGGGCAGCTCATGAGATCTAAACATGAAGCACATGGTGGAGAAGACAACCATCTAGCTACTGCTATGGACCCATAGTCCAAGGTAGACTACTCACTCATCGCTCCGGAGGTAAGCATGGCGATGAAGAAGACCTCTGGTGGCGATTCCCCTCTCCGGCAGGGTGCCGGGAAGAGCTTCTGGACCCTCCCGATCTTCGGGTCGACCGCGGCGGCGGATCGCGATGTATTCTGGAAAACTGATCGGGCCCTTAGGTTTTTCTCGTCAGGGGGTATATGTAGGCGAAAGGGGACTGTCAGAGGGGGTCCCACGCCCCCTCACACGGGGCCGGCGCGGCCAGGGGCCTGGCCGCGCCACCCCTGTGTGTGGGGCCCACGTGGCCCCTCTCCTTCTCTCCTTCGGATGTTTGGGAGCTCCCCGGTGAAATATGACTTCAGGAACTTGTTTCGTCCAATTCCGAGAATATTTCCTGTGTATCACTTCTGAAACACAAAAACAGCAGAAAACAGGAAACTGGCACTGTGGCACTTCGTTAATAGGTTAGTTCCGGAAAATGTATAAAAATGCCACTAAGTGTAACGAAACAATAGGCAAATGGTGTAAAACAAAAACAGCAGAAAACAGGAAAACACAAAAACAGCAGAAAACAGGAAACTGGCACTGTGGCACTTCGTTAATAGGTTAGTTCCGGAAAATGTATAAAAATGCCACTAAGTGTAACGAAACAATAGGCAAATGGTGTAAAACAAAGCATGGAGCATCAAAAATTATAGATACGTTTGAGACGTATCAAGCATCCCCAAGCTTAACTCCTGCTCGTCCTCGAGTAGGTAAGTGATAACAAAAGAATAATTTTTGAGGTGACATGCACCTACACAATCTTGATCATATATGTAAGCATTGATGAGCTAGGATCAATAGAACTTAAAACATGGGCATGAAAGATATAATCATGACAATAAGAACTTAGCAACCATGTTGTAAACATGCAAGTGAACACAAACAAAAGATCATGATAATGAAACAATGAAAGTCAAACGTGTGTTCAAATCATAAGGAAAAACATGAAGATGGTTTTCAGCTTGTTCTTCAAAGAGAGCAAAACATAAATGCATAGGACACCTCAAAGTTTAAGAGGGCGACTAGATACAAATAATTTAAGAACAAGTGAAACCAATCAATATGAGTCAATCAATGAACCTTGGGACAATGCATATCACACTAAGAATGACAACTATGCTCTCTTAATGGTGCATAAAGAAAGAAGGTGGTGACTCAACATAAAAGTAAAAGAAAGGCCCTTCGCAGAGGGAAGCAGTGATTTAAACATGTGCTAGAGCTTTTCATTTGTAAAACAGAGATAAAACTTGATTTTGAGAAGTGGTTGTCTTTGTCAACGACTGGCAATGGGGTTCTTACTATCTTCCATACAAAAATAAAGCAAGTTTTTGAGAGAGAGATTGGCACTTCGTGCTCTTTTTATAAAACTTGGCACTCCTCCCCACCTTTTCCTTTCACATACCATGGCTAACCGATTCCATCGGGTGCCCACCAACATTCACATTCATTGGAGGAGTGCCTTTTTTCTTTTTTTTCTCTTTTTTTCTTTTTGGAATAGACAATATGGAAGATAGCAAATCCGACCACTACGTCCCCATGAGCTGAAAACAGTGTCACAAAACGAGAAGTATTTTGAAGGTTTTTGAAAGGTAGCACACGAAAATTTTACTTTGGAATGGCTTACAAATACCATGCATAGGAATTTATAGTGGACACAATGGAAAACTTGGCTTTTAGGAGTTGGATGCACGAGTAGAGCTCATACTCAGTACAAGGCGAGGGCTAGCAAAAGACTGGGAGCGACCGACTAAGAGAGCAATAATGGCCATAATCATGCAAAGCGACAAAGCGACATTAAAAGAAGCATACGATGGCATCAAAAGTCAAAAACTAAATGATCATGAAGGCTAATGGCGACTTTGGAAGAGTCTAACATGTGTGAGCATGCGCCAAGTCAACCCAAATAAAGCATCAAGGAGAAAACCAAAATAATGCTTCCATACAATAAAAACAACGCATGATTTTTTCAAAGGCTCATTAAGCAATCTCAGTTATTTGAGACAAGTCATGCTACAGCAAAACCACTAAGCATACTATCAAAAAGACATCAAGCATGACATGAAAAAGCCTAAGCCGCAGTCTACACAAGCTCCTTCTTGTACCACTATTTTGCACAAAGCTTTTTCTCTTTTCCAGCACCATTTGAAATTTTTAAACACACCTCTTTTGATGAAAACCAATGAAGTTCAGAGGCAAAAATGCACCTTGATGAAAAGATATGACAAGATCTGAACGCATATCAAGGCGAAAATGAAAACCAAAAGCAGTAGCAGAAAAACTAGAATGCTCGATTAATAAGAGTGAAAACTAGAGCATTCTTTGTAAATGAAAACGAGTACATCTCCTCCAAAGGAAATTTGTTGGGGTCCAACCATTTATTGCAGCAAACAAACAAACTAAGCAAACTAAGAAAACTAAAACAACTGACGCTCCAAGAAAAACACATAGTGCATGAAGCAATAAAAATATAGTGTTTTGAAAGGTGACCTGATTTTTGCCAATGAAGAAGGGGTGCCTCGGGGGCATCCCCAAGCTTTGACGCTTGTACTTCTTGGATATTTCTTGGGGTGATGCATGGGCATCCCCAAGCTTGAGCTTTTGTCCATTCTTCAACTCATCTCATCATTCTCCAATCCCTACACTTGAAAACTTCCTTCATACAAAACTAAACACAATTCTATTAGCAACATTAGTGTAAGCATAAAATATATTCAACCTCTTTTAGCTTCAGGTTTCAACCCAAAACCACCACATATAAAGTATTTACTACTGTAGCAACTTCCACAAGAGTTCCATGATCAAAAAGAACTCGAAAGAAAGTGATAAAGTGGCAAAAACAAATATTGGCAGAAATCTGTCAAAACTGGACAGCTGATAATGGACGAATTTTTGAGGGATTTTCTGTTGCTCAAATCAAAAAGTGTTCAACTAAGAAAAGTTTGGATATAACCTGGGGCATAAGCACAAGAAATCGCAGGTCCAAAAGATAAACAGAGAATTTTCACGAATTTTTACGGTGCAGCACCGAAAACAGTTTCAGGACAGCAATAACCCCAAATCTTTACCTCACTCAAATTAGAGGCTTCTCTTGGCACAAAAACGAAATAAACAAGATAAGGAGCGGTCATTACAGTAGTAATGACTTCCAAGACTCAAGAAAAAGAAAAAGTACTGAAAATTAAACAATGGGTTATCTCCCAAGAGTGCTTTTCTTTAACGCCTTTGAGCTAGGCGCAGAAAATTGCGAATCAAGTAATATCAAGTGATGAAGCATTAAGATCAACAGAAGAGGTCTTGTCAATAAGGCATTGTATTTCATCCACATAAGTTTTTGAAGACCCTTGGTGATCATGCTTTGGTACACTATTCTCATCAAAAAGATTTTCAGGACAAATCCAAGCAAAATTGTTTTCAAAAGCATCATTCAATCCCATAAGCTTGCAAGGTATAGGTATCTCGGCCTCCCCATCATGTGTATCAATAACCGTTATAGGTGAACCGAGTTTATTAAAACGTTTAAGAACCTTCCTAGCTTCAATAACAACATCCTTAAATTCTAAACGCAAAGTTTCCAAGATAAAAGCTTTCTTTTCGGGGTCCTCAATTTCATGAAGCTTAAGGAACATATATTGCATAAAAGGATTAAGACTAGCAAACCTAGTTTCCAACATGTCAATTAATATAACAGAAGCAACTTCAATACTAGGAGCTAACTCAATCAAAGACTTTTCCTCAACTTCATCATGCATACTAATGTGATTAAAGAACTCCTCAATGTTACTTTTGCCAATAATTGAACCACTCCCTACAGAGAGGTCCTCCAGAACGAACTTAGGAAACGACATGATAAACTAAAGTAAAGAAATAACAACTACCAAGGATTCTAATTTTTTTGGGTTTTTGATATAAAGCAATGCAGGTAAAATAAAATAAAGTAAATCAAAACAAATAACAAAGTAAAGTATGTGTGTGCGAAGAACTCCCCTCGCAGAAGTCTTCTCTTCCTTCCCCGGCAACGGCGCCAGAAAATTAGCTGCTACTCGTGTGATGATGTGGGAGCAGTGAGTCCTTGTGCGTGGTGATGACCAGCCCGTTGGGAACCCCAAGAGGAAGGTATGATGAGTGTAGCGGCTAGTCTTCCCTCAGTTAAGAAACCAAGGTATGTCGATCAGGAGAAGGGAGACGGTGACGACTGAAGGTGATGCGGACTGGCTTAGTGACACTCCAACAAGGGCGCCGTTTAACGATACTTGTTGACTCGTCTTCGGCCAGCAGCAACGCGGAACCTGCACACACACAGACAAATACTTTGTTCCCAACTTGCGATGAGGTTGTCAATCTCACCGGTTTGCTTGAAACAAAGGTTATGAGTGTATCGAGTGGAAAACAGTAGTAAAATGCTAGTAAAGTAAACAGTGCGGGAAAAGTAAACAGGTGATTGCAATATGATAAAAATAGGACCGGGGTCCACAGTTCACTAGTGGTGTCTCTCCATAGATAAAATAACATGCTGGGTAAACAAATTACAGTTGGGCAATTGATAGAATAAAGATAACGTGATATGTCAAGAAGATCACTATGAGATTTGCTCTGGGCATTACAACAAAATACATAGACCGCCATCCAACTGCATCTATGACTAATAATCCACCCCCAGGGATATCATCCGAACACCCTGAAAGTATTAAGTTGCGAACAACAGATAATTGCATTAAGCAAAGTGTGTAATGTAAACAAAGCATATGCCCTTGAGCATATGAATGTTGTTTTCTCCCTAGTAGCAACAGCACATCTACCACCTTAGAGGTTTCTGTCACTCCCCCAGGTGAAATAGAGGCATGAACCCACTATCGAGCATAAATACCCCCTCTTGGAGTCACTAGCAACTACTCGGCCAAGATAGCTACTAACAACGGAGAGCATGCAAGATCATAAACAACATAGAGATAACAAAAGATATAATTCAGTACAGCAACTTAATCATAAACACCAATATTCATCGGATCCCAACAAACCAACATCATAGTATTACATAACGGTGATCTCAATCATGTAGGGCAGCTCATGAGATCTAAACATGAAGCACATGGTGGAGAAGACAACCATCTAGCTACTGCTATGGACCCATAGTCCAAGGTAGACTACTCACTCATCGCTCCGGAGGTAAGCATGGCGATGAAGAAGACCTCCGGTGGCGATTCCCCTCTCCGGCAGGGTGCCGGGAAGAGCTTCTGGACCCTCCCGATCTTCGGGTCGACCGCGGCGGCGGATCGCGATGTATTCTGGAAAACTGATCGGGCCCTTAGGTTTTTCTCGTCAGGGGGTATATGTAGGCGAAAGGGGACTGTCAGAGGGGGTCCCACGCCCCCTCACACGGGGCTGGCGCGGCCAGGGGCCTGGCCGTGCCACCCCTGTGTGTGGGGCCCACGTGGCCCCTCTCCTTCTCTCCTTCGGATGTTTGGGAGCTCCCCGGTGAAATATGACTTTAGGACCTTGTTTCGTCCAATTCCGAGAATATTTCCTGTGTATCACTTCTGAAACACAAAAACAGCAGAAAACAGGAAACTGGCACTGTGGCACTTCGTTAATAGGTTAGTTCCGGAAAATGTATAAAAATGCCACTAAGTGTAACGAAACAATAGGCAAATGGTGTAAAACAAAGCATGGAGCATCAAAAATTATAGATACGTTTGAGACGTATCAAGCTTCTAGAAGGCAAATATAGCTTCTGAAGTAACCAAACAAATGGAAAAGAGGCATACAAGGTGAAAGAAATCCTTGAAGGGAATCCATGAGGTAAAGATATTTCAATGAAAAGAAATCTTCGAACTGCATCTTCTTGCTTTAGCTGAGAGTATGAAGAATACTATGTAGGTCAACTAGTTTTGAAACGACATGCCCACGAGGGACCTAAGTTTTGAATGACCAGTAGAGATAGAAACACTTTTTCCAAATCAACAGGAAAGGATACGGAGAGCTTAGAACTAAGATCGATGAAGATAAGGAATAAAAAGAAACCTTACCTATATTTTGCAACTCATTTTTATCTTTCAAATAGTTTTCATAAACACTAGACTCAACAACGACCAATAGCAAGGGTTTCCTACAGACAGTCCTGCTCTGATACCAAAACCTGTGGGGACCCCGGGATCTAAGCTATACAGAGATGTTATGTGTATTAGTCACGCTAGCAATGAGTGATACTAAGGTTACCAGTCCCAGGCCAGAACACCATTGGCAGGCAGGCCAGAATTAAACATTGGCTCTACACATCTTGAAGCGCCGTGAAACTAATCATAACCAAGACTGCATAATAGAGAGCTCAAGAATCTTAAACCCCTCTCGTGCACTTTATATCCATACACGCATCATGCACGAGATGGGTAACTAAAGTTGGTACACAACAGTGACTCTACGACTCAAAGGTAATATTGTAAAGCTCTTACCTGAGCAAAGATACAAAGGATTACAAACAGAGGTCATTGACCAACATTACATCAAACAACGGAAGGAAGGTTATGCTATTAGACATAGCAAGGATGACATGGCCTAAGAGGCCAGAAGCATAACAGCGACAACCCATTCTGCAGCCCCAAGCTGCTGTCTGGGAACCCCAAGCTACTCGTCGGTGTCGATCTTCGAACGGAACTCATCTTCTTTGTGGAACTTACGTTGCTGCAAAAAATATCAACAAAGGGGGGGGGTGAGTACATAAGGTACTCAGCAGGACTTATGTATTCTATTAGCTAAACTTGGTTAAGAAAGGCTTTTTGTAGAGTTGTTTACATAAAGCAATCTTTATTTGCATAAAATAAGTAAGAGTAGAAGCTTGACTACTCAGAACATTTAAAAGGGGTAAGAAGCGATAACTTTTATCATTGAGACATCCACCGAATCAATATCACTAGAACCTATCCACTAGGATCACCCCCTCTTTCCACCTAGAGGAAGCATCCTAAGCTCACATCATTTGCCAAGTTTTACGAGTAGGTTAAAGTTCTCTATGATCTCAGAATCTGTTCCCAAGTCGTTCATAACCGTGGACACGGCTTTTCGAAAAGATTTAACCCTGCAGGGGTGCACAACTTTACCCACATGTGTCGACCGACTCTTAGCGCCATACGTTACACACTTCCCTTGGTGTGCCGGCAGAGGGTGGTCGACCCAGACCTTTCCATTACTTTGTCTAAACCATGAGTTCACTAAAAGAGGGAAGCTCCACTGTAACAGGTCCAGTCCCAAAGTCAGTCCCTCTAATTGTGCGCAGGGGTTGGTTTACCAGAGGCCGCACCTCAAGCAACCCCGGCCACATTCAAAACAAAGTTTAAACACCCAAATAAGGTGACTCATGGAACAGACTAGGCAAGTTGGGGTCGAGGGGGCTCCCATAAACCCCCGTGTGGCTGTACGCTCAGTCTTGTTTCAAGAGGCGAGAACTCGGGTCCTAGGGTCGGCAAGAATGAGTCAAATAACCATATCCCATGTGGCGGCTCATCCAAGCCTTTAGCATGTTTATTCACCACCTTCACTGATCAAACCACGTTATCATAACATACTAGGTTCATTTGTAGCTCCGATTTATTAACCATATGTACCAGAGTAAACAATTAAGCATGGCTAAGCATTACAGATATATAAAAGCTCTAGCGATGCACACAAGCAAAACCTAGTTATGCTAGTAGCAGTGGATCAGGGTATTTAGGTGACAAGAATGGAACATGCATTCGATAGGATAACTCTACCTATCGATAAAAGATAGTTGAACCGTGTGGTACAAAATAGTAAGTTTTAAAATACTTTAAAACCATAGGTTCAGAGGGGGGCTGCTTGCCTTGTTGTTGATAACCAAATAAAATAGATATCCAGGGTTCTTCTTCTTGACTTGTTCATTGATGGACAAGTATTGATCGTCGATATTGCCCACTCGATCCCGTTGCTCACATCAACTCCGGATCCTGCCAGGGAGAAGTAGAAACACACCATAAAAAGAAATATCATTCAAGTGTGGCATCGATGCGCAAACAAGTATGATGATATGCCAAAATTAATGGTCTTGAAATGAACCCTAAAACATGATCATTAACTTAAATGGGGGTTGGAATGCATAAAGGATTTGCTATCCATAAACCCCACATATGAATGAAAGGTTCATCTTGTTCTTCTAAATTAATCAGGGTTCAAAGTTAATTAACAATGCATGCTTTTGATACTAAAATGTAGATCTCATTTTTATGAACATTTTGATATATTAAACATATTTTTCTGATACACAGAGAATTAACTACGAATTTTACAAGTTGTACTCATTTTCTAAAATTGCAGGAATTGAAATAAAGTGTGTAGACTTTTTGTACTGGGGTCTAACTGACCCAGAGCCACTGACCAGTGGACCAGGGGGTCCACGTCAGCAGGCCACGTGGCCAGACCCGACCTGGCCATTGACTAGGCCATGCCTGCAGGCCATGCCTGGCTCGCCGGCCAGCGGCGTGCATCGGTGGCCAGGGAAGGGCGAGAGGATAGGTGAAGGGGGCGGCGGCTCACCCTGAGGTCGCCCGCAAGGCCAGCGGGGCAGGGGTCACCGGAGGATGGCGAATCGGGCAGCGGTGAGCGCGAACACCTGCAGGGAAGGCGAGCTTTGCGGTGGCGATTGCGGGCACCTGCGGCCAATTCCTTCTGCGAGGGGAGCCAGGACGATGAGGCGGAGCTTCAGGGCATCACAGAGGAGCACGGGGTGGCCTGGTACGGCGGAACGAGTCGTCAGCCAGAGCTAGGGTTCGCAGGCGCGCTTCGGGGAGGAGAAAAACAGAGGGGAAGAGAGCGAGATAGAAAAGAAGAAGATGAGGGAGAGGAGAGAGGGCGGCAGGGGGCTTATCCCCTCGTCGGAGGCGGTCGGCGGCGGCGGTGATCACCTCACAGGGATCGACGGCAGGCACAGCGACAGGCAGCTGCTTGTCTGCCTGAGGATGACGACGACGGGAGGAGGTGGGCTGGGCCGAGTCGGGCTTCGCGTGGGAGAAGAGATGGGCCAGATTAGGTCCAGAACAGAGAAGAGAGTTTTTTTTCATTCAAAGGTTTTTTTTTCTATTTTCTGTTTCCAAACAAAACTCCTATTTTGATTTATCTGAAAATTTTAACTAGTTTTAAAATATTAATTTATTCATGGAACCTCTGAATACAAATGGAAGCTCCATAAGTTTAGTTTCCAAACTTGTTGAAACATTTTTAAAGCATTCAAAAACACGCAGAGCTTTATACAATATTTTAGGGTTTCCACTTAATTTTAAATGAAAAATTTCTTAGTGGATTTTAGATGATGCTAATGATGCAAATGATCTTAATTACAAACATGGGATGTTACATATAATCACAAGTGTGTATTAGTCCAAGTTGGCGTAGTGCATTAGCATAGGTTCACCCCCATAACACTTATCAAACCAATGAAGATTATTCAACTGTATGAAGCGAAAGCGCTTGAAGAAATTCTCGTGTGTCCTCAGGAACATTTGGTAATCATAAGTAACGCAACCGGCTTGTCCTTTGCTCTAGAAAGGATTGGGCCACTCATAGCAATTATTACTATTGTCTCTTATTTACTCGTACTTTATTTATCTGCATTATCAAATACTCCTAAAAACCTATTTGCTAGTATTTACAGTGATTCCTTGATCAAAACCGCTTGTGAACACCTTCTGCTCCTTGTTGGGTTCGATACTCTTATTTATCAAAAGTACTACGATACACCTCCTATACTTGTGGGTCATCACCCAGCTGTAATTTGTTCTCCCAGCATATTATTTATCTTTATGGAGAGACACCTCTAGTGAACTGTGGACCCTGGTCCATTCTTTTACACCGATAATACCATCTACTGCAAACACTATTTTCTTTCTGCAAGTACTATTTTATTTCATTCACTGTAAACAAACATCTCTTTCCACACTATACGTCTAATCCTTTGTTTTTAGCAAAACCAGTGAGATTGACAACCTCACTGTAAGTTGGGGCAAAGTAGTTTGGTTGTGTTATGTGCAGATTCCACATTGTTGCTGACACCGGTAGTGTGCCCTACCAAAGTTAGCTAGCAACAACCTTCAGAAGTGATTTCTTTCTCCTACTGGACGATTAAACTTTGGTTTCACATTGAGGGAAAACTTGCTGCTGTGCTCATCATACCTCCCTCTTTGGGTTTCCCAACAGGTCATGTGAGACATCATCCGCCCGCGTCTACTGGCTAGTGCAGTGCCAAGATCCGCGCCCCGGACGAGGTCCCCGACACCGACGTATCTGCACCATCGCCGACAAATCAATGATGAGCTCGACCTTGTCGTGCCCCATAAAACTGCCCAGAGCTCCGTCTTGAAACCCTAGCTCGTCTCAAACCTCTCAACCCCTCTATGTCGCCCTCTAACGTCTCCACCCAGCCAACAAAGTTCACCAAAGCTCTGCAAGCCGCCATTGATTCAGGCCGCCGTTTGGACCAGGGAGCAGTCGAGGAGGTGCGCCTCGCTGTATTAATCAACCCTAAAGAGCCATGCATCCAGGGGGTCTCGGGATAGCTCGAATCAAGCTGTTCCCTTTCACAGATGATCACCGGAATTTATGGTCATGCAGATGTCTCTGGCCACCATCGTCGTATTCTAACATACTGCAGGAACCAGGGTGAGCACACGCATCTCTGGGGCTTCTTATCACATTGCCTAGTGCACCATAGCTCGAGGCCGAACCGCGACCGTCGTGCGCCACCACTGTGAAGCTCGCCAGAGTTTGCTCCAGTTACCATTTCGTGGTGGGGCTGCTACCAATTGACTTGCGGTGTTGTGTTGGTTTGATCACACCCATCTGTGCATCCTGAGGAGGGCTAAATCGCCGTCTGCGGCGATCGCCGACGTCTAGTCACGCCTGGTCAACTAGTTGACTGGTTAATACCGCGTGGCTGGTGATGTGTACTCTGTCCCCAAGCGTCAGTGATAGTGGCTAGGTTAGCAGTACGTAAGAAAAGTCCCCCAGTTATTCAGAAATATCAGAAAATGCCAAAAACTTATAAAATTCATATATGTTTCATTTCAAATCAGAAAAATGCATATAATATACCAAAATCATCACAAAAATATGACCTGTCTGTTTGCACTATAATATCTTGTACTTGTGTAAAATAATTATGAGTGAAATTATAAAACATATCTAGGTAAGAATTTCAAATATGAATTTGGACTAAATTTGAAACTCAAATACTATTTTCAGATACCAAATAAATGCTTGCACACTCACACAACTTAACTATAATTACTATTTCAGTATTTTAGGATCTTAACTTAATCTTTGCTATTAACACCTTAGGACCTTGAAACAAATTTTCCTAAATGATTTTAAAGTACTAACATGAAAATAAATACTAACCCCTATTCAGGAATTATTCCTAACTCTAAAGCATGGTTTCACAATTGTTCCCTAAGACTCATATTTAATCAGTAGCAGTTGTTAACTCAATTTTAGAGATAAGGATCCAAACACTAGAAAATAGTGATAAAAGGAACTAGTATCTTATTAATCATTCCATGATTTATAAAAGGAATCATGATAACTTAAAGTGAATTCAAATACTAATTGCACATGTAGGAATGTGTTCTTAAAAAGTTATTCTTTTGAGATACCTTGAACATAATCATCAAACCATTTCCTTTTAGCTTTACAAATAAAACTCTAAGTTCTATTAAGATTGTTGTCAACCCTAAAACTAATTGGGTATTGTTATGTAACCTGCTTTACTGCAAGCTTACATATCCATTATCAACTACTTGATTGCTAATTACAAGAAGGAGCTTAAAATTGTTACTTACATGTCCTCACCATTAACCATCATTCTCTTGCAGCAAGGAATGATGCTAAACCCTAAAATAGTAATCTTCTTTTAAGCTCTACTATTATACTTATTAACCATGGTAAGATAATCTAAACCCCTTAAATAACCTTGTGTGTGAAATTGAATTTAAAAGTGTAACACACCACAAAAAGATCACCACCATTGAATAATAACAAATCATCAGGGTTAGGTTACACTTAGAGCGATGCATAGCATATATTATGCATATCATGCTGCAGATTTCTAACATCATCCCTATGATATGTCTCAAACGTATCTATAATTTTTGATGCTCCATGCTTGTTTATACACCATTTTCTTTGTGTTTTGTTACACTTCATGGCGTTTTTATGCATTTTCTGGAACTAACCTATTAACAAGATGCCACAGTGCCATTTCCCTATTTTCTGCTGTTTTTTGTGTTTCGGAAAAGCTACACAGGAAATATTCTCAGAATTGGACGAAACAAAAGCTGAACCTCCTATTTTTCCCGAAGCGTCACGAAGTCCGAAGATGAGATGGAGGGGGGCAGAGGCCAGGCTCACCCTAGGGTGGCGCGGCCTACCCCTGGCCTGCGCCACCAGGGGTGAGACCGCCTGGTCCACCTCCTGACGCTGCCCTTCTGCCTATATATTCCCCTCGACGGAAAAAACCGAAAGCCTCGATCAATTTTCCAGAAACACATTGCAAGCCGCCGCCGTCGTCGATCCGAGATCGGGAGGGTCCAGAAGCTCTTCCCGGCACCCTGCCGGAGAGGGGAATCCCTGCTGGAGGCCTTCTTCATTGTCATGCCTGCCTCCAGAGCGATGCGTGAGTAGTCTACCTTGGACTACGGGTCCATAGTAGTAGCTAGATGGTTGTCTCCTCCACCATGTGCTTCATGTTTAGATCTTGTGAGCTGCCTATCATGATCAAGATCATCTTTGTGTAATTCAACATGTTGTGTTTGTTGGGATCCGATGAGTATTGGTACTATGTCAAGTTGATGTTCTGAAATTATATCTTTACGTTATCTCTATGTTGTTTATGATCTTGCATGCTCTCTGTTGCTAGTAGATATCTTGGCCTAGTAGATGCTAGTGACTCCAAGAGGGTGTATTTATGCTCGATAGTTGGGTTCATGCCTCTAGTAATCTGGGGGAGTGATAGAAACCTCTAAGATTGTAGATGTGTTGTTGCCACTAGGGAGAAAACAACAATCTTATGTTCAAGGACATTCGTATTGTTTACATTACACACTTTGCTTAATGCAATTATCTGTTGTTTGTAACTTAATACTCAACGGGTGCTCGGACAACATATGTATGCTAGCTTTATTCTATCAATTGCCCAACTGTGATTTGTTTACCCAGCATGTTATTATTTATCTTATGGAGAGACACCACTAGTGAACTGTGGACCCTGGTCCAATTCCTTTATATTGCTATTACCGTTTTACTATTACTTGCTTTATTTACTTTCTTGCAAACTACTATCTTTTACCACTCGATACGCTTAATCCTTTGTTCACAGCAAACCGGTGAGGTTGACAACCTCACTGTGAGTTGGGGCAAAGTACTTGGTTGTGTTGTGTGCAGGTTCCACGTTGCTGCTGCTGAAAAGCTACACGCCGACAAGTTTCCTGGCGCCATTGTCCGGAGTGTTACAAAGCTAGCTGGCATCAACCTTCGGAAGTTTATTTCTTTCTCCTACTGGTTTGATAACCTTGGTTCCACAACTGAGGGAAGAATTGCTGCTATGCTCATCACACCTTAATCTTGGGGTTACCAACTCGCAAGCAATCAGGAACCCTAGATGGTTTTGTGGCTTTGTGGTGCTTTGGTGGCTATCCTTGGGAGCCACCAATTAAGTTGTGGATGTGTGCCCCAAAATTTGTGTAAAGGTTCGGTTCCTCCTTGAGGAACCCCTTAGCGGAAGAGTGAGCTATGCCTTTGTGGCGCAAGCTCACACCGGAGAATAGGGTGAGGCCTTTGTGGCATTGGATAGGCCTTTGTGGCGATATCACACCCCTCCAATGAGACGTACTCCCTTTCAAGGGAGGAACTCGGGAATACGTCATCGTCTCCGCATGCCTCGGTTATTCCTATACTCGAGCTCTTTACTTATGCACTTTACATTGTGATAGCCTTCGTGCTTGAAGTCATATATCTTGCTATCACATTGTTACTTGTATTGCTTAGGATAAGTTGTTGGTGCACATAGGTGAGCCTAGTTTATATAGGTTTTGTGTGCTTGATAAAATAAACACTAGTTTAATTCCGCTTTTGTTCAAGCCATTCGTAAAATTTGATATCGCCTATTCACCCCCACCCCCTCTAGGCAACATCTATATCCTTATAGTATGATCCACATTTTTCCCATGATCATCCTCTATAATCATGTAATGCATGATGACACATGCATTCATGATATACCAAAGACACTCTTGGTCCCAAAATCTAGCCGCCCCCTCACAATAGCAAATTGGGCTCACAAAATCCCAAATGCTCTCTCTACATCTTTCCTAGCCACCGCTTGTGCATTGTGAAATTGGGTTTGTTTCTTACCTCGTGGTTGACTAACAGGCTTCACAAATATTTGCCACCTTGGGTAGATGCCATCGGCGAGAAACTAGCCATAGTTGTACTTGTGGGCATTTGCTTCAAACTCCACCAATGGACCTTCACGTAATGCAAGCTTTGTCATTAGTGGTGACCATTGAAGAACATTGATGTCATTGCACAATCCGGGCATTCCAAAGAATGCATGCCAAATCCAAGTCTCATGATCGGCGACCGCTTCAAGGATTATAGTGGCATCCTTTTTGTGCCCTTTGAATTGTCCATGCCATGTCGTCGAACAATTCTTCCAACTCTAGTGCATACAATCAATTGAGCCAAGCATACCTGGAAATCCCCGGTCAGTGTTGAACTCCAAAAGTCTTGCATTGTCTTCAACATTGGAGGCTCTCAAGTATGTAGAGCCAAAAACATGCATAGTTTCTATGTCAAAATGCTTGAGACACATAATAGCCGTTCTCTCACCCATGGCCAAGTTGTCATCAATTAGATCCGTCAATATACCGTATGCCAACATACGCAAGGCGGCGGTCACCTTCTGATAGGTGCTATGCCCAAGTTCTCTGGCGGAATTCCTCCGTTGCTCAAAGAACTGATCAAACTTTATCACCTCTGTTGCGATGTGCTTGAACAAGTTGATGCTCATACGAAAACGCTGCCGAAAATAGATTTTGGGATATGCCAGATTTTCATTGAAATACAACC
This sequence comes from Dactylis glomerata, assembly GCA_007115705.1. Lineage (NCBI taxonomy): Eukaryota > Viridiplantae > Streptophyta > Magnoliopsida > Poales > Poaceae > Dactylis > Dactylis glomerata. The sequence goes on from QXEO01000091.1 coordinate 781,393, forward strand.
GCATCAACTTCTCGTGTCCTTCAATCCTTTCTCTCCACAACTTCTATCTATCGAACACTGATCCACCAATTTTTGGCTTCTTAATGCTGCGGCATGCCAATAGCATGGAGATGTTCTTTTCTTCCTCTATATCATACTCATCGTCTGATGAATCGTACAATGAACTCTACAAACATGCATAAATGACTTCACTACTACTAGTTGTAAACAAAAATCTAGCAAAAATTGTTGGCGCGGCGGTGGCGGCACATACCTTGCAAGGATTTCGTCGAACACGTAGGGAGCGCCATGTTGCAAGTCGGCTCGAGGACATGGTCGCCGGTGGCGTGTTTGGGGTCACAAGAGAAGGGAGACGCCGCGCCAAATCAACCTTGCGGAGGCGCGGTGCTTGTAGACCCATTGGTGGCAACGTCGGCTCGGTACACCACGGTGGAATGCTCGGGGATGTCAATAAGAGGCACAGGGAAGATGGATCTACGCGGCGGTGGTGAAATCGAGCGGTGGCAAAATTGCATGGCGGCGGTGGTGGTGCTAAAATGGGGGAGAGAGAGGGCACGGGCGCGGGTGTGAATATTCCATCCATTGGGTCTTCGCGTGCTCGCCAATTGATACCGCACGCTACAACCAACGCCTCAGATTTGGCGCATAGGATAGGGCAAAACACCCGGCGCACCAAAAAAATTATAGTGCCAGCGCAGATAGAGCGCCTGCTGGAGGACCAAGAAAGTCTCTAAGCGCTCTATACCGGTGGTTATAATAGCGCAGACATGGGATAGCGCGACTGTTGGAGACGCTCTTATGAGCATAATCAGTCTGGCTGCCTTGGGGATCTGCTAGCCTCATGCCAAACGCCCACCATCTTAGATCATCTCTAGCAGACCCCCCCCCCCAATTTCAAAACCGCATCCGTGAGTTTAGTCCGGCCTGCAACTAGAATATGTTGTTGTCGATGGATTTCGTGTCGCAAGAACACGGGGTACCACGCGACGGACCCAAAGATTCGAACGGAGGGGGCTGAACGTGGGAGATCTTGGATCGCAACGAAACACGGTGACGGAAGCCTCGAGACGTCGAACGCACAACGCATTGCAGAGAGGGAGAAACCGAGCTTTACCCAGGTTCAGGGCCCTCGTGGTGAGGTAAAGCCCCTACTTCCTGCCTTCTTGTATTACGACGCGATACCTCACGAGGAGTACAAGGTCTTGGTTACAGAGCTCTAACTGGCCGGAGGTAGAAGAACCAACTTAGCCTAGCTTGGAGCCCGGAGATGAAGATCGGATCCCCTCTAAGGGGTGGCCTCCCCTCCTTTTATAGCGCCCAGGTCCTCCTTCCCCTTATCATCTTGGGGAAGGGGTTGCCACACACGGCCAAGGAGGGTGGACAGTTGTAGTCTTGAGTCTTCCGTGGACGTAGTCTTCGTAGAGTAGTGTCGCCGGTCCACAGGAGTGGGTGGAGGAAGCTAACGTCCTCCTCTGGCGCCCTGCACTATCCACCCTATTTTTAGGGGGGTGGCCAACAACCACTGTGCCGCTTTATGCAGGCACGGCGAAAGCTGGTCTCCTCCCTGTCGGGGGTAGCATGGACGGTACGCAGTCTTCTGCTCTTATCTTCTTGCTCAGCACGGAAGCGTGCCGAGCATCATACTCAATCAAGACAGAGCCCATATTGTCATAAGGCTACACTGGAAGCTCACTAAGCAAGGAAGACATGGTAGTCTCTTTGTTCCTGGGTGGCCGTCCACAAGTGTACCCCCAGGCGACGACAACCACACAAATCCTGGGTTGATAGCCAGGTGTGTAGCCCTGGGTAGCCACTCAACATAAACCAAGCAATGCCATTTCCACCCAGGTGTTTCATTGGGGTTGTATTTTAATTTTTATAACAATTTGAAAACAAGGCATGGCATCACTTTCCATAGTAAGTTTGCAATCCTAGCAAGTGGGGTTTAAGGGATAGCTACCACTACTAGGAGCTAAGCATTTCATAACCACTTTGAAGAATTTCATATCATGCACAGTATTGAAACCACTAATGCATAAAATAAAAGATAGGTGGAAGTATGTGTGTCACTTGCCTTTTGAAGCTTAAATCCTTTCTCTTCTCTCAACAAAATGTATGGCTCTCCAAACCAATCTATAATATAGAGATACACAAAGTAAACACACCACACCAAAAGTAACAAATCAAGCAAGACAAGCAAATGAAAAGGATTGGTTTAACATTTTAAATTTCTTATGATTTCTGTGATGAGAGTGATATGGCTTGAAGCTTGGCTTTACAAGATATGGATTGAGAGTTTGGATGGCAAGTTCAATGATTGGAAATAATGATCCTCCAAGATACAATGTAGTGATAAAAATCTTATGCTTGGCATAAGCATGGTTAGAGTTTAGAAATGACTCGTGTGAATAAATCCACATAAGTATAGAATAGTGCAACAAATCAGTAATGAATAGAGTGTGACAACACTTACTCATAATAGCATAGTTACACATAGGCTTGGGTGTGTATTGGTGATACATTGAATTACTCAATTAACTCATTTGTGAATTGAGTAGTTCAATATAGACCAATATGGTCAAGTTGGCATAGGGTTGAATAAGTATGAATGTTATTTAGAATGAGGGTGGTTTCTTGGTCATAAGATTTGCTTAGACTAAAGGATTAACTGGGACTAGGGTTTGATTCTCAAGATTTGACCAAATCAATGTTTAAATTCTTCTTTGAAGGATTCAAACTAGTTTTGTTTAGCTCAAGAATGGTATTTGATCTGAATGGTTTAAGATATGTGTGGCATGGGGTGGAGTGTACTACCACAAAGAAAGGGGAACCTAATTTGTTTTACCATACATTACTCAAATTACTCAATTGTAATTTGAATATTGTCAACTGGGTTCACAATAATAAGATGGCATGATTTTGGGTGATGAACAAGATGAACCATGATAGGAATAGATAGGTATGATTATATGATTCCCTTTTGTAAAAGGGATCATATTGAGAAGTATTATAGAATTAATTCTATAATGAAAATACTCAAATTCTCATAATTGAATTTGAATATTTGCATGGTGTTTCAGTTATTTTGGACAGTGATGCTACTGGATAGCATACAATAACACAAAGCTACTGCAAGTGGTTTCACTCCAAAATCATTTCAAAATTCAAATGATGATCAAATTAGTAATTTGATTAAATTTAACAGTAGCAAGTTTGTGCACATTTCAAGTTTGGAAATTTTTTATTCCAGAGTGTTCTACATGTTCTAAGGAATCCATAGACTACAAATTTGTAGCAATTGGATCTACAGGACAAAAGTTATGAATTAAATGGGGTTTATAAGTCATTTTTGTTGTTTTATTTTCACTTCAAAATTTTGTACAGTACCACTATGGTTTTTCTGCATAGTTGTGTTCTACACATCGCAAGGATTCCAGGGATACCTAATTTGCAAATTTTGGACCAGTGGATTATTTTATATTGATTTTACAAGTTTCAGCAGAAACAGCAATTTGAAAATTGAATTTAAAATCAATTTCGACCGGTTTGACTAGTGCTTACTATACCTGGGCATTATTTCGGGCCGGGCCAGGTCGGGCCGGGCCATGAAAAAGCCCGACTCAATATTCTGCGGCCCAGGCCCGGCCCGGCCCGACTGTCGGGCCGCATTTCCCTGCCCAAGCCCGGCCCGTCAGGATAAAAAATCATCGGGCTGTCGGGCCGTCGGGCCGGGCCTTCAGTAAATCTTCATTTTTTGCTACCCAAGCCCGGCCCGTTACTCTTGTCGGGCCAAAAAATCCTGCCCAGGCCCGGCCCGACAGCATGCTTTGGCCCGACGGGCTGGGCCATTTTCGGGCCGGGTCAGGCCGGGCTTCCCATGCCCAGGTATAGTGCTCACGGGGGTGTGCTGACTGGGCTGCTATGTGGTGCAACGCCAGTGGCTGATATTGATTCGGGTGGGGTTTCTAATCTGAACCCTAGACTCTGGATCCAACGGATGGGAGAAAAGGGGAGAGGGGAGGCTCACCGGCGACTAGAAAACTCCGGCGGCGGCGGTTCTGTGGTCAACAGCGCGGTGGCTACCGTGGTCTTGGAGGTCCAGAGGAAGAAGGACAGTCTGCGGCGGAGCTCGGCGGGTGCGTGCATTTGAACGGTGAGTCTCGACGTGGTCACCCGTGGCATCTGCAGGCGGATGGAGGAGCTTCGACGACGGCGGCTCAGAAAATCGCTTTGTGCCGACCGCTGCTACACAAATCAGTCAAGGGGATGCATCAGAGGGTTCAAAAAATAGAGGGAAATAGATAGGGAGAGGAATGGCGCCTGGGTCTCTCGGTACCCGATGAAATCGTCGCCGATGTCTGGATGGGAGGTGAAGCTCCGGTGAGAAATCTGGGGAGCCTGGAGGTGATTTGAGCGAGGGAAGGGAGGGGGAAATGGAGAGGGGACAGTGGGGAGTTTGGGGGAATGATGCGGTTGCCGTTTTGGCCTCGAGAGGAGTGGGGGAAGGGCGCGGGATGCGGTTCCGTTACTGGAAAAAGAGAAATGGCTGGGGGTTGGGGATGACAAGGCGGTCCCACCCGTCAGTGCTGGAAAATAAAATAAAAGAGAAAACAGAGGGGGAAAAGGGGTGCACGGGTTCTTCTCGGGCTGATTTGCTGGTTCGTGGGCCATTGCGGGGCTGGGCTGCCTCGGTCCAGTTCCCTTTCTCCTTTTTTCTTACTCTTATTCTTTTTTGTTTCTCTTTTTCTTTGATAACTTTTGCATAACAATTTCAAAACCAGTCAAACCAATGTCTAAATTTTTCTAAAACTCAAACAAACAATACAAAACAATAAGAAACATATTTATCCAAAATAAACAAGACTCTCAATAAGGTTTTATTAATTTATCAAAAGAGCTTTACTTGCAAATTGCAAATCTAGGATTAGGGTTTTAAAATAATTCCATAAAATCATGGGTGATACTTTATAAAGTAATATTTTGAAATTCATTTTCAAACACATTTTTAATAATGAAACTTTTGAATCCTTTTGAGAAATATTTCCTTAGCAAAAATGCTTGCATAGAAATTGTATGAAAGCAAAATAACAACTTGAGATTTCTATTTCCTCAAGGAGTTCTTCAAGGACTAATATAAGGTTGAATTAGTTTTTTTTAACTAACATTTTAATTGGGAAATATTTTATAAGAAAATATTTCATAAATTGGAAACCTTGGTGGTAAAATAGTTTGATTTGGAAGTTTAAGAAATACTTCAAGGAAAGGCATTTAATAAACTCAAAAAGTTTTAAATCCTTGTGATTTTTCATTCAATGCAAATAAAATATATTTTTTTGTTCCAAATTTTGATTAACAAAAACTTGGGATGTTACAGTCAGGTCCGCGACCTGGAGGCCGAGCTGAAGGGAGCGCACGAAGTGCGCCGAGGCGCCGAGCGCGCCCTGGCCGAAGCCGACGCCACGATCCGCACCCTCCAAGGAGACGTGAGGCGGCTGGAGGAGGAGAACTTAGTGATGGTTCTCCAAATCGTTGAGCTCTCCCGGGAGCTTCAGGAGGCCAGGGACTCCGAAGCAGAGGCACGCATGCTACGCCGGCAGCGCATGCAGATGTTTCGCGGGTTTTCAGCCCGGGTCATGAAGGCGGTGCACCGCCTGGGCATCCACGGGCTGACCCTGCTCACCATTCCAGAGGACGACGGGTCGATCATCCACTTCTTCAGCCAACTGGCTGAACAGCTGGCTAACGCCTCGACCAAAGTCTTGGAGCTTATCGACGCTGAGTGTCGGGAGCTCCTGGGGCTTGCAGGGACGCGGATTTTCTCCAACCTCCAGCGCCTTCGCCCCGACCTTGACCTGGAGGAAGTCCTGTAGAGGAGGGTGCCACCACCGCCCGGCACTCGTGACCGCGCGGCACAGGACAGGGCGGCCCGGCTGGACATCGCCTTGCAATGACTGCAGGCCATCTACGCCCGCCCAGGGACGTCCGTAGCCACGGGCCAGGAGGGCTCTTCCAGCGACGGCACCACGAGCTCTAGGGAGTCTGGCGGTGAGGAAGCTAGAGAGGCTGATGGCGACGGCGCGACGGGGTCCAGCGGAGAGACCTCCTCGGGCTCTAGCCAAGGCACCGGCGACGACGAGGACTCCGAGGAGAACGTCCAGTAAGCTCCCCCTCCGGATTTCCTCTTGAAGTATCTGTACCAGCTGCACACTTGATGACCGTCAGACATTGCCCTGCTAGGGCCCTTTTTAAGTTGTAATCGCACTTAAGGCGTTTGTTCGCCAAGTTATCCTTATTTGTACCCTTGTGAGTTTTCCTTGCCTCGCCTTTGCCTGGGAAGCATTCTACGTCGTTCACGGGCTAGCCTCCGAGCGGGACAGCAACCTAACGCTTAGTATGCAGCTCGTGGTGCAAGGCTAGCGGGCACTGGCGCTCTAGAGGTGACTGTGATGGCATACAGGACTATCTCCCTGCAGCCCCCCTGGCGTCCAAACACAGCAAAGACAATTCCAGGAGAAGAAATGCAAGGCTGTTGACAAGGACAACCAAAGGTTCGAAAAACCCGCACAAATTGTGCGACCCTCGCGTGCTCACGCGCCTTCATTCGAGTGTCGCTCGAGAGGAGAGAGCACCATGGACCGTATGAGCTGACTGTAGCGGGTCCTTCCCCTAGTCAGAGCTTGATCCGTTCTGGGTTTTTTGGGCCTGCTGTTTTCCGGGCGAAGGCCCCAGCGCGGACACCGTGCTTCGGCTCTTTCTCGAAAGGCAGACGAGCGAAAGCTCATGTTCGCGTTAGGTCGCGATCCAACCAAGTTCACTAGTTTGAACAAAGCCGAAACACCAAAACTCCAATAGTTATGCAAACTAGAAGAGGTTGAGGACAAGCAAAGTTTGCCGTTACACTTTATTCCTAGAGGAGCTGAAGATCCCTTCTTCTCAGCAGAGGGTGAGGGGGTGGTGCCCCCCGAGCCCCTAGCCCAGTCTTCACGCATCTGGGGACGGGGCCATCGAGGATGGCGTAGGCCTACGCACCCTCTGGCTCAGGTCCCCAGAATGCATACCTATCGAGGAAGCGCTCGCAGAGGTCCCTCCAAGATGAGACGAACCTCGGGGGCAACCCGCAGAGCCACCGGCAAGGCTCTCCCTTCGTAGCCATCATGAACCAGTTAGCCATGACATGCCCATCACCTCCAGCTGCCCGAATTTCGATCGCGTATCACTATAGAAACCCCACGGGATCGAAGGTCCCATCGTAATGCCCGCCGATGTCCGGCCTGAAGCATGGCGGCTAGGCCGCGCGGCGAAGGGGCCCAGCGAGAGCCGCGAAGCCCCCCAAGCCGAGGTCGCTGACTTCTGGCACCGACTTGGCCAATGGCCTCCAGGCCATCGAGGACTTGAAGACATGCTCGGCGATGACTCGCGTAGATAGCACGAAGGTGAAGACAGTGATGACGATCGTCACCCATGTCGAAGCAGATCTAGAAGAAAACACACCACAACCCCCTACCTGGCGCGCCAAATATCGATGGATTTCGTGTCGCAAGAACACGGGGTACCACGCGACGGACCCAAAGATTCGAACGCAGGGGGCTGAACGTGGGAGATCTTGGATCACAACGAAACCCGGTGATGGAAGCCTCAAGACATCAAACGCACAACGCACTGCAGAGATGGAGACGCCGAGCTTTACCCAGGTTCAGGGCCCTCGTGGTGAGGTAAAGCCCCTACTTCTTGCCTTCTTGTATTACGATGCGATACCTCGTGAGGAGTACAAGGTCTTGGTTACAGAGCTCTAATTGGCCGGAGGTAGAAGAACCAACTTAGCCTAGCTAGGAGCCTGGAGATGAAGATTGGATCCCCTCTAAGGGGTGGCCTCCCCTCCTTTTATAGCACCCAGGTCCTTCTTCCCCTTATCATCTTGGGGAAGGGGTTTCCACACACGGCCAAGGAGGGTGGACAGCTGTAGTCTTGAGTCTTCTGTGGACGTAGTCTTCGTAGAGTAGTCGCGCTGGTCCACAGGAGTGGGTGGAGGAAACTGACGTCCTCCTCTAGTGCCCTGCACCGTCCACCCTATTTTTAGGGGGGTGGCCAACAACCACTGTGCCGCTTTATGCAGGCACGGCGAAAGCTGGTCTCCTCCCTGTCGGGGGTAGCGTGGACGGTACGCAATCTTCTGCTCTTATCTTCTTGCTCAGCACGGAAGCGTGCTGAGCTGACGTGGACGTGGTCCTTCCCCTCACGAGAAATAGCTTGTGAGGAGGTCTTCTGGTCCTTAGCAGTTTAGCCATCGTTCTCCTCATGAGGCGCCTCCTCATGAGGGTCTTCTCCGTTGGGCTTCGGTCTTCAGTCCCCCCCTGGGCCGAAGCTGGGCCATTGAAGGGGCCCAGGAGCAGGTGGACCAGGATACCCCGGTATCCAGAACACCGACAGTTGTTTTGCGGACCAAGGCTGCGGGGTCTATTCCGCGCCGCGCAGTTTTGGTCCACAAACAGCAAACCGCAAAGATGAAAATGAAGACAAATAAACATCAGCACAAATATGCAACAGTTTTGCATCAAAACAAGCGTTCATCACGCGATCATCAACTCCTAGTCGCATGTAAATCCCGAACCATTTTTCTAGGTTTAGGGGCTCTGGCAGCGCATACTGGCGACTTGGAGGCGATCTAGGGCTGGCACAGCATCTGGTGGTGATCGGGACTCCTGCAGGGCGCTCATAGGCGATCTGCTCCACGATATTGGGTCTCCTCTCGCAGGTTCTACTATGGCGGAGTCGTGGCCAGAGGCGAGTGCAAGCACGAGGGCGGATGGAGGCGAGGAGACGGTGATCCAGGGGTCACGTCAAAACTTGCCAAACTTGGTCTTACCGCAAGGGAGAATAAGATCTTGGTGATGGAGGATGAGAAGGAGGAGGAAGATACTCCTGTAAGTTTTGTCGTGATGGGCAAGGTTCTATCAGCTAAAAAATTCCATATCCAAACGATTGATAGTGCTCTTAGCCCGCAATGGGGAAATCCTAGAGGTCTGAAAATCACACCTAGGGGAGACAATGTTTTCCTCGCTAGTATGGATTTTGAAAGAGATCAGAAGCGCATCTAGGAAGGGGCATCATGGACAGTATCCAAACATGTGGTTGTTCTAGATGATTTTGATGTGAGTATGAAGCCATCGAAGATCAAATTCAAAAGGCTTCTGATGTGGTTTAGATTTGATGATTTGCCTTTCAACTGGATGAATGAAGCACGGGGAAAAGCTATTGCTAGTCAGGTCGGAGAGTTTATCAAGCTGGACCTGCAGAACAATGGCTCTAGGTCTGGTTGGGGACAGAGTCTGAGAGCTAGAGTTTGGATTGATCTAGATGAACCTCTCATGAGAGGATTCCCGATTGAATCCAAGAAAATAAAGATGGTAGAGTGGTACCCAATAACATATGAGGGACTACCGTATTTCTATTTCTCCTGTGGGAGAGTTGGCCACTCCAAAAATTTCTGTCCAACTCCTACTTAGAGAGATGAGGAGGGAAAGTGTCCATATGATGCCTCGTTGCGCTATCAGGAACCGTGGAAGCAAGAACCTCAATGGCAGCAGGCAAGGACCAGAGATGACACAAAGAAGTACCCTCAAGGGCGTGGAGGTGACTCTAAAACCCAGAATGATGGAGCCAGCAAGGGTTGTGGGACTGACCCAGACTGGTGTTTTGACCCTCTTGCTAGCCATGGGAGTGTTGGGGCCTCTAAGTTTAATTTTAGGGCTACTGGTGGGGCCCGAGGTGGGGGTGCCCAAGTGTACAGGAGAAGGGAGACTCCAAAAATGCCGCTAGATTTGGCTTTTCCTGTTATCAAGGGCCCCCAAATGATGTGATCATGTTTGAAGATGATCCAGCAGGGCAAAAGAGAAATGCTCTAGTCAATTCTCCTAGTAAGGTTGCTGGTATCACTATCCCAGCAAAGAGGGCTAAGGGCACTGGAGAAGTTGAAGAAGAGCAATCCGACTCTGACATTTTGGTGGCGGCTGAGAACCAGCCCCCCTGGATCAATGAATTGCATTAGTGCGAACTGCAGGGGTCTTGGGAATCAACCTGCAGTTTGTGAGCTTCGCGGTTTTGTGAAGTAACTTGATCCTATTTTGCTCTTCGTAATGGAGACAAAGATTTCTGGTAAGAGACTTGAAAAGTTGATTAGCACCTTTGGTTTCTCTAGAGGATTTGCAGTGGACAGTGATGGTCTTAGTGGCGGGATTGGTTTGTTCTGGTCATCAGCGATGACAGTGGACATTAAAAGCTTTAATTCACATCACATTGATGCAGTGGTTCAGTGCAAGGATGGTTTTGTTCCTTCATGGCGGTTTACTGTATTTATGGAGAATCTCGTAGAGTGAACAAACACCTTACATGGACCCTGATAAGGCGGTTACACCAGCTCCAAAATCTCCCATGGCTATGCAGTGGTGATTTCAATGAAACACTGTATAGTACTGAGCATTTTAGTGAGCATGCGAGGGAAGAATGGCAGATGAGGGCCTTCAGGGAAGTTACTGAAGACTGTGGTTTGCAAGATCTGGGTTTTTTTGGTTTCCCTATACGTGGGATAATAGACAAGAGGGTATTGCTAATGTTAAGGCACGCATTGATAGAGCATTTGGCAATGCAGCTCTTCTGAATATGTTTCAGGTTGTACAAGTTAAACATATTAGTGTAGTGCAGTCTGACCACTGTTTGATCCATACTGACCTAAAGAAGCATATCAATCATCGTCCGATGGGTAGGAGAGCTTTTAAGTATGAAAATGTCTGGCAAACTCATGGTGACTATGACAAAGTTGTTCTGGATCTATGGCAGAAAGCGGAAAGGGGTGTGGGCCTCAAGGGTTTTGCAAGAACCCTATTGAGCTTGCAAAGTGGTTTGTCATCCCAGGGAACAGCAACCTTTGGAGATTTCAAGAAAAAAACTGGGCAACTTGAGAAGGGAGCTAGAATGGGTATGAAGATTTTCTATGGGTCGAGGCCCATCTATGGAGGAAAAAAGAATTATGGAAAGAATAAATGAGGTGCTCTACCAAGAAGAGCTATGGATTAAACAACGATCTCGGGTTAACTGGCTAAAGTCAGGTGACTGAAATACTGCTTATTTTCATTCTTTTGCCTCCCAGCGAAAGAGAATCAATGCGATATCTTCTCTTCAGCGGGAAGATGGATCTTGGTGCGATGATACAGAAGAGGTCAAAGAGGAGGTGCAGGGTTTTTATAAGAACTTGTATACTTCAGAGGGTTCTCCTGATATGCAGGAGTTGTTGAACTTAGTTACTGAAAGGGTGATGCAGGAGGACACGGATAATATGGAAGCTGGTTTTACGGAGGAAGAGATCAAAAGGGATCTTTTTCAGATGCATCCCTCTAAAGCACCAGATGTTGATGGTTTCACTACTGGTTTCTATCAGCAGCACTGGAGTTTGGTGGGACTGGAGCTTTGTTCTGTTGTGCTTGGTTTTCTAAATGGAGGGGATATACCAGAGGTGATTAATGACATGACGATAACTCTTATCTCGAAGGTGAGAACCCCCAGTCCATCAAGCAATATATGCATATTTCTTTATGCACTGTTCTTTACAAAATTGCAACCAAGTGTGTAGCAAACAGAATGAGGCCTGTACTTGAGTATACTATTAGCCAGGAGCAAAGTGCCTTTGTGTCAGGTAGATTAATTAGTGACAATGCTCTGGTGGCTTTTGAATGTGTTGATGCGATGAAGAGAAAGAAGAAGGGCAAGAAAGGTCATTGTGCAATAAAGTTAGATATGATGAAAGCATATGATCGAGTTGAGTGGCCCTTTGTTGAAGCTATGTTGTCAAAGCTAGGCTTTCCTCTATGGATAGTTCAGTTAATTATGAAATGTGTGTCCTCAGTCAGATTTTCAGTCAAGGTGAATGGGGGCCTGCTAGAGCCGTTAAGTCCATCTCGTGGCATAAGGCAGGGGGATCCTATGTCACCGTATTTGTTGCTTGTTTGTGCAGAAGGTCTGACTGCCCTGATACATCATTATAACACGGGTTTCATTGATAAGGGAGTACGGGTGTGCAACAGATCACCATGGATCTCTCATCTTTTATTCACTGATGATAGTCTAATCTTCATTAATGCAAATGGTGCTAGTGCAGCTAGACTAAATGAAATCTTGGACATTTACCTTTTGGCTTCTGGACAGAAAGTTAATAAAGACAAGAGTGCCATTTTCTTCAGCCCGTGTACTTTGGGTCCTAACAGAGAGGTGGTGAAACAACAGCTTAATATTCAAACCAAAGCCTTTAGTGAGAAATATTTCGGCATACCAACTACGGTTGGGAAACTAACAAGTGATGCCTTCGAGTATATTACCGAAAGTGCAAGGAGCGGTGTAAATGGATGGGCTAAAAAGAATCTTTCTTATCCAGCGAAAGAAGTGTTAATCAAATATGTGATTCAAGCCAAGCCAATCCATGGTATGAGCTATTTTTTACTCTCAAAAGGTTCATGTACAAAGTTCACTTCTATTATGGCAAGATTTTGGTGGAATGGTGATTTGGATAAGAGATCCATGCATTGGTTATCTTGGGATAAATTGGCTATTCCAAAGTCTCAAGGAGGGATGGGTTTCCGTGATATGTAGGCTTTTAATGCAGCTTTGCTGGGTAAACAAGCATGGAGAATACTGATGAATCCAGATTCCTTGTGCTCTCAAGTTCTCTATATGAGATATCTTCATAATCAAGATCTAATGTCTGTAACTGCTCCGAGGGCAGCGTCTAGAACCTGGCGTGCAATCTTGGCAGGACGAGAGGCTTTGAAACTGGGGCTGATAAAATGAGTTGGGTCTGGCCAGTCAATCTCAATTTGGGAGGATAACTGGCTCCCAAACTCGGTTTCAATGAGGCCAATGGATTGTTTGCAAGAAACCGATCTGGTCATGGTGATGAGTTGTTGACAGAAAATAATGAGTGGAATGAGCCATTGATACATGATCTTTTCTTTGCTCCAGATGCTGATTCGATCTTGGGTATTCCACTAAGAAGTAGGGGGGTGATTGGTTGGCTTGGTCGAAGGAGAAGTCCAGGGTATATACTGTGCGATCGGCCTATAGAGCATAGATGGAGGCATGGCAGTCAGAGGAGGCCAGAATTAGCAATGGTTATATTTCATCCTCATCTGATAATGATAGTGAAGTGTGGAAGAAGTTATGGGAATTACCAGTAGTACCAAAGGTGCGTGTTTTTTGGTGGCGAGTTCTTCGAAGTATTCTACCTGACTACATGACTTTGTCACAGTGACATATAATGGATAATAGTACCTATGCTTTGTGTAAAGCTGAATCTAAAAGTGTGATGCATGCGCTGATAGATTGCAGCCATGCACGGCTGTTTTGGGATGCGGTGAAGGATTTGCACTTGATCAAGCTCCCGAAGTTACACCCGTTAACTTGGGCTAAAGATATCCTTTGTGAGTCATTTTTCAACCAACAGCTTAGAGCTATTGTAATTTCAGTTATGTACTCGATCTGGTCATCGAGGAATAATCTGACTCATGGAGAAGCTTGTTTTAATCCGGCTAAAACTATGGAAATGGTTCAGGAAACCTTGGAGACCCTACAATTACCAAGGGCGAAGGGTGGTCCGAAACTTGCTAGGCCGGTTGCTAAATGGCTGAGACCACCAGAGGGTTTTGTGAAAATCAACTCAGATGGTGCGTTTAATGTTAGTGGTAATTTAGCTGCAACTGGTGCTGTTGCCTGAGAGGGGATAGTTTTTCGTGGTGCTACGAGTAAAACTTATAGAGGGGTCTATGATCCCTTGATTATTGAATCACTTGCTCTGAGAGATGTTGTTATCTTTGCAAGAGGTATAGGTTTTAGTAGAGTTGTCTTTGAAGTGGATTCTGAAGATCTGGTTCGTCTTTGGCACAGTAGGGTTAAGGGTCGTTCTGTGATCAAGCAAGTGTTAGATGAGATAAGCGAGCTGAGTCTGCTTTTTACAGGTTTTAGCCTTATTCATGCTCGTCGCGAGTCTAACCAGGCAGCCCATTCTTGTGCTAAATATGCAAGTTTACATGATGGGTTGTTTTCCTGGGATGCTGAGCCACCTGCATTTCTAATTCACAGCCTTCAGGCTGATTGTAATGGTGGTTGATTGTAACATCCCTCTTTTAGCTAATTAATATTAGGAGTTGATTTGTGCATCATGAGCATCATTTATTTTAACTTAGAAAATGAATAAAGGAAATATAATTGAAAACCCTAATGTGTGCAAACCTTCTTCTATTTCAAAATGTTTCAAAGTTTCAAAAATAAATTATATGGACTTCATAGTTAAGAAGGCCATGGTTACTTTGAAATATTTCAGAAATGTTTGGATACTCAAAACAATTTCAAATTTGCAAAATAGTTTGAAAACAAAATCAAAAAAAGGTTTTGGACAAAACAGAAATAGAAAATAGTTTTTCCTCTCTTTCTCTCCTGGACCAAATTAGGCCCAAGTCCTTCTCCTCTCATCTTGATCTGCCGCGCGTACAGCAAGCCGAAGCCCAGCCGTGGCCCAGCCCAACTCCCAAACTTCATCTTCAACCTTCCGTTCCTGGAAGCACCTGCGTGTCGATGTCGCCGCCGATGCCCGCGCCAAGATGCTTGCTGCCGCCCCGCTGGCCTATAAGAAGCCCTCCACCGCCACAGGAGAACCCTAGCCTTGCCCACCTCTCCTTCTTCTTCTCCCTGGCTCTCTCTCGCATCGTGCCCGAAACCCTATCCCCGGCCGTCGCCTCGCGTCGCCATTCCTGGCCGCCCTGATCTCCGGCGAGCAGCCTAGCAACTCCACCTCGCCGCCCACAACGTCTCCGTCGAAGGAATTAACCGGGGGCGCTTCGAATCGTCGTCGTCGACCATGTTTTCCTTGTAGATGCCTAAACTTGCCATCATTGATTGCATTGCCGTTCGACTCCTCAACCCTCTTCGACCAGACCTATGTGCTCCTGGTGAGCCAAGGGTCCTCCAGGACCACTCCTCCCTCTCGATTGCTTGCTGTAACGCCGCCGCGCCGTGTCCCTGTGAGCGCCGCCGCTCGGCCTCGTCTCCGACGAAGCACCGGTGACCAATAAATGGCGGTGCCGCCACCAAAGCGCTCGCCCTGCAGCCCCATGTCCAACGCATGTGACCGCACGTCCCGGCAGGCGCTCCAGCACCGACGTTGTGCTCGACATGGCACGGTGGTGCCATTTTCCTTTTTTTTTAAATTATTTTCTGTTAGTTATTAAATTCATGATAGGTGGGTCCCTTTTGTTAGATATTTAAACATTTCCTGAAATGTTTATGTAAATAATAAAACACTGACAGTGGGTCTAAGTTGCCAGATTTTTAATATTTTCAGGAATTTTAGAATTTGAATAAAAATTGTTAAATTCATAACTAATTCTCTGTTTGTCAGAAAAATACAAATGACCTATCAAAATATTCAGAAAAATAAGATCTACATTTTGGTATCAAAATCATGCAGGCTTAAAACACTTTGAACCCTGTCTAATTTAGAAGAATGAAACAAACCTTTCTTTAATATGCAGGGTTTATAGAATTCCAATGTATTATGCACTCCGGCCTATTAAAATTGATGATCCTTTTATAGGGCTTAATTTCAGTACCTTTAATATGCCATTCCATTTTTCTTGTTTGCGCATCGATGCATACCTTGATTGTTATTTTCCTTTTCCGGTGTTTGCTTCTTCGCGATAGAAAACGAGTCCGAGATCGATTGGACAACATCGAGGATCAACACTTTTCCATCGACATACCATTCAAGAAGAAGAATCCCAAAGATCTATTTCTATTTTTGGTTATCAATGAGCAAGGCAAGTGTCTGATCCTATGATTTTAAAGTATTTCAATTCTTTCTATATCGCATACGATTCAAATGTCTTTTATTGGTAGTTAGAGTTATCCTATCTTATGCATGCTTTTGTCGCCTAAATTCCCTGATCCACTGCTCCTAGCATAACTAGGTCTCGCTTATATGCATTGCTAGAGCCTTATATCTTCTATGCTTAGTTGGTAAACTCCGATCCATCCAGTTGATGAATCCGAGCTGTGAATGAACCTAGTATGACAGGTTGACGTGGTGTGATCAGTGAGTTGTTTGAATAAACATGCTAAAGGCTTGGATGAGATGCCACAGGGGATGTGGTTGTTTGACTCATTCTTGCCGACCCTAGGACCCGAGTTCTCGCCTCTTAAACCAATACTGAGCGTACTGAAGGGTTTCACAGCATAGAAAATAAAAATTTTCCTTCGAAGACGAACAAGAACAGCCAAGATCTGATCTACGAGATGCAAAACAACGAGCGGGGAAATCAGATCTACATACCCTTGTAGATCGCACAGCGGAAATGTTTAGACGAACGTGGTCAGCGTAGTCGTACTAGCATCTCCTCCTCGCGGTCCGATCCAAGCGCCACAATGGGCGGCGCCTCCGAGCATTGCACACGTATAGCGCAACGACGTCTCCTCCTGCTCGGTCCAGCAAGGTGCGGTGGAGTGGTAGATGAGATCAGCAGCACGACGGTGTGGTGCTTATGGTGGAGAGTATCTGCGAGAAGGGCTTCGCCTACACGCACGAGGTGGAAGAAGATAGACAAAAGGGGCTAGTCAAACTAGGGCAAAAGAGCTACATGCTATAAACGAGAGAGACGGCGGCTAGAGCTGAACAAGATTCATCCCCGCACGCCCTGGTCTACTCCCTTTTATAAGACCCATCGCGATGACTTGCAAGACAAGGCGATTGCCCTTTACGTGAACTCCACGTCGCCCAGCATCGATCGTATCGGAGCTGGCTTCTGGCGAGCGAGGCATGCAGCATGGCGTGGGAGGGCCACTGCCTCGATCGATCTAGCGATCGGAGGCCATGGCGAGCGGTGCCTGCCCAGCACGCTGCCCAGGCATGCGTAGCCGGCCCAGCTGCTCTTGGCCTAGGTGAGCACGCGGTACTCCCTGCTGCGTGGGCCCAACTGAGGTGCGGGACGGCCAGCCCAGCCGGCCCAGGCGCAAGGCCTGCCCAGGCGCAAGCGGGCTGCCTACGAGGCGCGGGCCCAACTGAGGTGCGGGACGGCCAGCCCAGCAGCCACCGCATCCTTTTTTTTCTTTTTTTTTCCTTTTTCCTTTTTGCAGTTTGTCTAGATGGAGCTACTAAATAGGCCCATTAGCAAAACTTTGCACGGACTACATTTAGCCCTTATTTATTTCTAGTAAATAAATATATGTATTAACATTTATTAATTCAGTTAATTAATAAATCATTAATTATCTTCCTGGAACAATTCCGTAACTCTCCGAAACTATTTCCCTAAATCCGAAAACTACCCTAGCGTTGATGAGCGTTAAATGTGTGACCCTATGGGTTTGATAATGTGCGGACAATGTCGCCATCAATAATCAATAGAGGGATCTGGAAATCCATATTGACTCCCACATATTCAACGAAGATCATTATCGGTGAACCACGATGTCAAGATTCAATTAATCCTGTATACAAATTCCTTTGTCTCACAATATTTTACTTGCCCGAGATTCGATTGTCGGTATCGCCATACCTAGTTCAATCTCATTCACAGCAAGTACTTTTTACTCGTTCCGTAATCCAATATCACCCTGTGATTAAACCCATTAATCACGTGTTTGCAAACGGTGTATGATATTGATTACCGAGTAGGCCTGGAGTATATCTCTTCGACATGGGAGGGACAAATCCCATCTCGATACATGCAACCCAACAAGTACTTTCTGATTACCTGAGAGACACCTTTATAATCACCCTCTCATAGTGTGATGTTTGATGACCTCAAAGCTCTCTTCCGGTACCAGGGAGTGACATTATCTCATGGTCTAAGGAATAGGATATCGACATAGGAAAACCTAGGCAATTGTGAACACAATAACACGATCTAATTGTTGTGCATAATTTGGGTCTGTCCATCATATCATTCTCCTAATGACATGACCTCATTATTAATTGACAACTCATGTCTGTGGTTAGGAAACCTTAACCATCATTAATTAATGAGCTAGTCTAGTAGAGGCATACTAGAGACACGGTGTTTGTTCATAAACCACACAAGTATTAATGTTTTCACGTAATACAATTCTAGCATGGAATATAAACATTATCATGAACAAGAAATATGATAATAACAATATTATTATTGCCTCTAGGGCATATTTCCTTCAGTCTCCCACTTGCACTAGAGTCAATAATCTAGTCAATACTTGCGCCTTTAACACCTATGGCATTCCGGTGTTATTCAAACGCTTTGCACGTGGTAAACCTTATCAACGGGTCTAACACTTTCAGGTCCGTTTGTATTTGCATATCTTTTGCGTTAGCACGCATTACTCATCTTCAATGAGATGGCATCGTATAAACTCAGTATTCTGGTAGGACCTTTGTTTCTTTGCTGAGACTACGTTACCACTATTGTCATACAATAGAACTACATAGTACTAGCACACTTGGAACTACACCTAGTTCTTTTGCTGCTTCTAGAGCAGTTATATACTTAGCCTTTGTTGCAGTATTTGTTACAATGTTAACATTGGAACTCATCCAAGTCATCATGGAACTTTCTTCCATCTTATTGTGCCACCTTATAACTCAAAACAAATAGCCTAAAATTGAGATTAAATTTTACTATATATGTGCCAAAACCAGTGTAACATATTGCAATAAACCATTTGTCACTTCTGCATACAGAACATATTCTTACTTCTTAGAAAGTACATAAGAATATTCTTACTATTGTCCAACGAACATCATATGAATGCTCGTAACCTTTTAGAGCATCAGACATATCTGGATATACATATCATGGTATACAAGATTGATAAAATCATTCTTGCGGTTTCACTCATCAAGTGTCAAAACAGTTGATTCTTGCTTCAACCTCTTCCATGCAACAAGAATCGTTCTTATTGATTTCATATTGAACAAGTTCAATATTTCATCTATGTACTCTAGCAAAACTATATTAGTGCCTCAATCTATCTGCATAGACATTGATGCTTAATATTCTGGTTTTACCTAAGTCTTTCATCAAAATCCAATTTCAATGAAAACTTAACAATATCAAGAAAAACACATAATTTCTAATGACCGATAGGTCATCTATATAAAGTATTAGAAATATGTCTCAACGCTCCCACTTACTTTCTTGTAAATACAAATATCTTCAATATCTTGATGAAATTAACTCTTTAACATTTTCATCATTGAAGATTCCAACTCCGTTATGCTTACTTCTACCATTGAAGTTTGCATACATATCTAGCAACCTTTGAATCAACAAAACCCATTGGATCGTGTCAGGTACACGTCCTTGGTGTGCATTCCGGTAGAGGAACGTTGTTTCATTTATTCAACTATCATATCTCAATATGTAATTGTTGCTAAAATAATCCATATGATAAAGTCAGGGCCCATCACCGCTTCTTTGTATAATGTTGGTTACTATTATCTAATAGGGATTTCTATTTTTGTGCCCTCGGGTCCTTAGTTGTACTCAGTTTTCCCCAGCTCCTTAGTTTTTCCTCAGTTTTGTCCAAGCCCTTGTCTGAAACCTTCACCAGTGCTGGAACGGCCGGTTGCCCGACGGTTGAACACCTTTGACCGTTAACTGCTGACTAGTGGGGCCACGTAGAGCCCGCAAAGACACGTCAGAGCATCCATCTTTGTTTGACCGTAAGCATCGCCGTATCCCTGACCAAAACGTGGACGAGTGGGGCTTCGGTATATCGAATGACAAGTGGGGCCATGACGCTGATACAAGGGGCAATACACGGGTAGGATTAGATTTTTAAACGGAGCTCTACAGCGATGGCACGGAGAAGGTGGCCTGCGGGGTGCCGAGATGAGATCGACGTCCACAAAGAACTGCATGAGGCGAGACCAGACGCATTAGATAGATATGAACTAGATGTGTTTAACCATGCAAAGAAGAGAAGAAATGGTCGAGGACATCGATGACGACCTCAACACTTTGACTGACGGGGTCGGACACGAACGCGAGCAATGTAGAGAAAACTAGTGTCTCTCCTTTATGGCATGTATAGATAGGTGCTAGGGGAGTGTGGTGGCGAAGGGAAAGACCTCGCGGTGGTCTGTGACGTCCAGCATAGCGGGGCGGCGTGGCTGTGCCCACAGCGGCGTGCATGTTCGGCATTGGCATCAGCATGTACGTTCGTCATTGGCCTCGATGGTATCTCTGGTGTGTCAGTGATCGAATGAGGGGACAGGATTGAGGGTGCATCCCGACGGTGACCTAGCAGTGGCGGCGAGCATGCATACCCGTTCTGACCATGCCGATATCGGCATCGGCATCGTTTGGAGGCTGTGGTGCTCGAATCATAGTGGAAATTGCGATTCCCTATTATTTTTACATGCATAATATATAGAAAATAGCTAGATCTATAAATCGATGCATATGAAGCTACATATATATTCTTGGTCATAATCCCCTTAGATGCATGGCTTCACGTCGTCATCGCTTTCATCGTCAGTATCTTCGTCGTCCGTGTAGTAGTACTTCCTGCACGTTGTTCCGTCGAACACCTTCACTATGAGCACATAATCGCCTTCATATTTGAAGTGTAGGAAGCAGCCGAAATCCACACCGTGTGTGATGGCGAAATTCTCCCAGCCCTTGTCGAGGTACATCCGGCCTTGTCCGTCAAATAGGACCTCCACGGTCCAGAGACGAGGACCGCAGTCAGCTGCTCGCAGATACACCTTTGCGGGCTCCTGGCCGTCAAGATAGTCCGCAAACTTTTGTGGGAGTGCCTGTAAAGAGATCGAGCGCCGATCGTTTGAAATTAAAGGTTTTTTAGAACATGCACATAATTAATCACATGCATCATATATGTGGGAACGCGTACGTACCTTCTTGGCCAAAGGGTCTTCATAGATGGTGATGAAGAACTCCTCTATGATCAATGGCAGTGTTGATGGTGGTGGTGGCAATGATGATGATCCACCACCCCGGCCACCCCTTCCCCTTCCCCTTCCCCTTCCCCTTCCGGTCGGCGTCCGAGACGTGGAAGCCATGGCAATGGATCAAGTGTGTGTGAACGAAGAAGAGAGAGGCAGAAACGAAGAAGAGAGAGGCAGAACCTATTGATATGAGGGATGGCCGTTGTGGGAGTTTATAAGGGAGAGATGACCGTTGTGGGGTTTACACCATAAATTAAGGTAGAGATGACCGTTATGGGGTTTACACAATAAATTAAGGAGGAGATGACCGTTGTGGGGGTGGTTTATATCTAAACAAAAAAGTAATGCCTAAAAGAAATGGAAATTCGTGAAAGTTCATCATTTTACCGTGAAAAGTAAAGCCTACAAGAAATGGAAATTCGTGATAGTTTATCATTTCAGCGTGAAAAGTAATGCCTACAAGAAATGGAAATTCGTGATAGTTTATCATTTTACCGTGAAAAGTAATGCGTAAAAGAAATGGAAATTCGTGATAGTTCATCATTTTACCGTGAAAAGTAAAGCCTACAAGAAATGGAAATTCGTGATAGTTTATCATTTCAACGTGAAAAGTAATGCCTACAAGAAATGGAAATTCGTGATAGTTTATCATTTTACCGTGAAAAGTAATGCCTAAAAGAAATGGAAATTCGTGATAGTTCATCATTTTACCGTGAAAAGTAAAGCCTACAAAAAATGGAAATTCGTGATAGTTTATCATTTTACCATGAAAAGTAATGCCTACAAGAAATTCGTGATTACCCAACTTGTTGAATCCAGTGGCAAACTCGTCATTTAGCATACATAGAGGGGTAGTAGTTTGCCACCGATAGATAGAGAGAGGGTGGCACGATCCTGCCCGTTGGATCATAGGATCGACGGTAGGTGGGCACGATCCGTGTGACAACAGCTCGACCAATCAGGCCGAGTTTGGGCTTCTGTGAGAAGGGAGAGGGTAAAACTGAGTAGTATCAAGGATACAAGGGCAAGTAAATAGTAAACAGGCTAAGCAATTCAAATAAGAGATTTAGAAAAAGAAAAACACATGTTTTGTACAATGAAACCCAGGTTGGCCTACCTCAATGTATTAGCAATTCAAATATACATGAGTGTAAAAATTATGGCCTCATTCAGACAAACTATGTTTTGGGTATAGATGTTTTGAGAAGGGGTTTGAGTGGAAAGCCATGAACCTTCATAGCTACTAGTGATTTCAGAAGTGGCCATTTGTGTGAAAACTTGATTTATATATGATTGTTATGATTTCCTACGTGGCAGGTCGCGTAACAAGACTCCATGAGTAGGAGGCACTATGATTTTATTTTTTTGAATTTTTTTGCGCATGAAATGACTCAATTAGATGGCTTAATCCCATCTGTTGACTCTCTGTTGACCAGCCACTTGAGGGTAAAACTGAGTATATTGCACTAGGCAGTATTAGTACTCAAGGGAAAAACTGAGTACAGATATTTTTCCAGTGTAAGATTCGAGGGTAGAACTGAGTACACATAACGGTGCTGACGTGCAGTCCCACGGACGCGTGTCGCGGTGAGCAGCGGTTAGCCGCGCGGTGCGCGTGTTGAGACCAAAACGTCAACTGCTGAGACGAACCGTCACTTTGCCAGTACAGAGCCCCTCTCCCTCCCTCTGCACACAGTCTCATCATAACTCACACACGCAACCACGCCTCTCACGTCCCATCACCTTCTCCAAAAAACCCCAGCCGCCCTACGCGCGCTCCCCTGCCGGCGATGGAGAAGAAGAATGCGCCGGCGGCCGTCGCTCCCGAGCCCGTCGCCTCCGAGCCCATCGCATCCGAGCCCGTCGCCGCCGAGCCCGTCGCATCCGAGGGCGGCGCATCCAAGCGCGGCGCCTCCGTGAACTGGGCCTCTCTTAAGGGTGACGGACCACTTCACAAGATCGGTGACTGCTTACTGGCGAACGAGGAGTACGTGCATACCTACGCTGCTTTGAGGCAAGTTTGTACAAATTGGCGCTCAGATCTACCTGAGCCCGACGTGCACCTGCACGAATGGATCGTGGTAGAACACGCCCTTCCACGCGCCGCTGAGTTCTCCTTCCTCAACCTCCGCACATCCCGCTACGTCACCATCGATCTAACGGAAGTTCATGCAAGGTTCAAATTCCTCCATATCTATAGAGTTAATCTATTTTTATTTTCAATCGTAAACATCTTAGTGCTGAATGTTATCTTCATCAACTCCCTTTTAGATACTACTTCATCGGCTTTTACCGTGGCGTCATCGTGCTTGCCCAGAGGAACCAGCCGCACAAGATACGGCTTCTGAACCCACTCACAAAGACATTGAACACTACGTTTGAGGCACAGATGCCATCTATGATTGTGGAGTCAGTCGCTGTAATGAAGTCCCCGACTATGGTCTTCATTTGCACAGGTTACCCCAATGAAATTGCTTGGGTCGATGAGAGCTCTCATACTAAGGATATAGATGTAGAAGATTGGGGAGAAGGAAGATTTTCGATCGAGGACGATTCTCTACGTTGCCTTACCCCGTTCAATGGTGAATTGTATGCAATAGCTGTGAACAATTTTGAGTTCGGAACATTAGTGTGCACCAACAATGTCCAGTTGGAGAAGCGCGCGAGCACTATCAACATGGAGACACTATTTTCATTTCCAGAACTTGGAAATGACAAGTTCTACCTTGTGGAGTCTGATGGTGATTTGCTGCTTGTGTTGTTCGGCGGCAGCACTGGCAACATGCATTTGGAGGAAGGTCAACCATTGGTGTACCGTGTGGACACTAAGAGCCGCTCTCTCCATGCCGTCAACATTGGCAGTCGTGCCTTCTTCGTCAGTTATAAACGGTGTATCTCCGTCGACACCAGAGTGCACCCGACAGTTCGACCTGGCTGCATCTACTACGAGGGCGGTTATATCAGACAGTACTTTGATGATAGAAAGGCCTGGGATGAGTGGCCACGACATGTGGATAGATTAGATTCCGACGGTATGAAAATAGAACAAAGGCCATACCGTTTGGAGGATCTATTGGCTGCACACTGCAGAAGGAAGGAGTTCAGTCAATATTTTTTTCGTCTCATGGAATATAGCGACTCCGAAATATATGATGAAGAATGAAGAACCTTCATGTTGGGCATACATTGCGTCTTATATTATTTTCAGCTTAGTTTGTCGTGAACATTAACATCGTTATTGGCTTCTTTTGGCTGCTGTATGCATTTTATGTATTATACTATACTAGCTTCTAGATTAGCTTCTAGATTTGTTACCATATTGGGCAAAAAACGAGGGCCAAAAGGCAGCAATCATTGAAGAAAGACAGAAATAGAAGCTTCTCTAGATTTGATACTAATTTGGTGAAAAGAGAGAGAACTGTTTACAGGGAGAGAGGGGAAAAAGGCGCTCTGAAAAGGCACTCTGAAAAGTCAATGCCAATTTGGCCCGAGAGAGACAGAACCGAGCTCTCACGTACAACGAAACGCGGTCTCGTCCTGTCCCACGCAGTCCCTTTCTACCAGCCCCACGCGACACGGCCCCACACAACGCGGCCCCACATGTCAGCACGAAAACGGTCAACTTAACGGGAATCCTCCCGTTCGAGCTCCTTCTGAGGGTTTTAGACAACGGCTTGGGGAAAACTAAGGAAAAACTAATGAGCTGGGGAAAACTGAGTACAACTAACGACCTGAGGGCACAAAAATAGAAATCCCTATCTAATAATATCTCGTCCTCAAATCTTTCTATTTGATTACGACCAACTTGGTAAAATAGGAACTTCGATGCCGTGACTACAACACATTGTAGATGCGTGAGCCATGAATGCAGTTGCCTGATACGTCTCAAATGTATCTATAATTTTTGATGCTCCATGCTTGTTTTTACACCATTTGCCTATTGTTTCGTTACACTTAGTGGCACTTTTATGCATTTTCCGGAACTAACCTACTAACGAGTTGCCACAATGCCAGTTTCCTGTTTTCTGCTGTTTTTGTGTTTCAGAAGTGATACACAGGAAATATTCTCGGAATTGGACGAAATAAGTTCCTGAAGCCTTATTTTACCCGGAAGCTTCCAGAGATCCGAAGGAGAGTAGGAGGCGAGGCACTAGGGGCCCACACACAGGGGTGGCGTGGCCATCCCCTGGCCCGCGCCACCACCGCGTGAGGCCACCTGGTCCCTCCTCTGACATCACCCCTTCGCCTATAAAGACCCTCCGATGGAAAAAACCTAAGTACCCGATCAGATTTCCAGAATACATCGCGATCCGCCGCCGCCATCGACCCAAAGATCGGGAGGGTCCAGAAGCTCTTCCCGGCACCCTGCCGAGAGGGGAATCGCCACCGGAGGTCTTCTTCATCGCCATGCTTGCCTCCGGAGCGATGAGTGAGTAGTCTACCTTGGACTATGGGTCCATAGCAGTAGCTAGATGGTTGTCTCCTCCACCATGTGCTTCATGTTTAGATCTCATGAGCTGCCCTACATGATTGAGATCACCGTTATGTAATTCTACATGTTTGGTTTGTTGGGATCCGATGAATATTGGTATTTATGATTAAGTTGTTGTACTGAATTATATATTTTGTTATCTCTATGTTGTTTATGATCTTGCATGCTCTCCGTTGTTAGTAGCTATCTTGGCCGAGTAGTTGCTAGTGACTCCAAGAGGGGGTATTTATGCTCGATAGTGGGTTCATGCCTCTATTTCACCTGGGGGAGTGACAGAAACCTCTAAGGTGGTAGATGTGTTGTTGCTACTCGGGAGAAAACAACATTCATATGCTCAAGGGCATATGCTTTGTTTACATTACACACTTTGCTTAATGCAATTATCTGTTGTTCGCAACTTAATACTACTGGCGTGTTTGGATTGATATCCCCGGGAGTGGATTATTAGTCATAGATGCAGTTGGATGGCGGTCTATGTATTTTGTTGTAATGCCCAGAGTAAATCTCATAGTGATCTTCTTGACATATCACGTTATCTTTATTCTATCAATTGCCCAACTGTAATTTGTTTACCCAGCATGTGTTATTTTATCTATGGAGAGACACCACTAGTGAACTGTGGACCCTGGTCCTATTTACATCATATTGCTATCACCTGTTTACTTTACTCGTACTGTTTACTTTACTCGCATACTATATTGCTTTCCACTCGATACGCTCATAATCTTTGTTTCAAGCAAACCGGTGAGATTGACAACCTTATCGTAAGTTGGGAACAAAGTACTTGGTTGTGTGTGTGCAGCTTTCGCAACACCTTTAGTCGTCGCCGTCTCTCCTCTCCTGATCGATAAACCTTGGTATCTTAACTGAGGGAAAACTAGCTGTTATACTCATCATACCTTCCTCTTGGGGTTCCCAACGGGCTGGTTATTCACCACGCACAAGGACAGTTTGCTCCCACTTCAACTGGTCGCCATCAGCTAATTTTTGGGCGCCATCAACAAGGGATCAGCTAATTTTCTGGCGCCGTTGCCGGGGAGGAAGAGAAGACTTCTGCGAGGGGAGTTTTTCGCACACACATCCTTTACTTTGTTATTGTTTTGCTTTACTTTATTTATTTTACTTGCATTGATTTTTATCAAAAACCCAAAAAAATTAGAATCCTTGGTAGTTGTTATTTCTTTACTTTAGTTTATCATGTTGATCCCTAAGTACGTTCTGGAGGACCTCTCAGTAGGTAGTGGTTCGATTATTGGCAAAAGTAACATTGAGGAGTTCTTTAATCACATTAGTATGCATGAGGAAGTTGAGGAAAAGTCTTGGGTTGAGCTTGCTCCTAGTATTGAAGTTGCTTCTATTTATTTAATTGACATGTTGGAAACTAAGTTTGCTAGTCTTAATCCTTTTATGCAATATATGTTCCTTAAGCTTCATGAAATTGAGGATCCCGAGAAGAAAGCTTTTATCTTGGAAACTTTGCGCCTAGAATTTAAGGATGTCGTTATTGAAGCTAGGAAAGTTCTCAAACGTTTTAATAAACTCGGTTCACCTATAATGGTTATTAGTACAAATGATGAAGGGGCCGAGATACCTATACCTTGCAAGCTTTTGGGATTGAATGAAGCTTTCGAAAATAATTTTGACTGGATTTGTCCTGAAAATCTTTTTGATGAGAATAGTGTACCAAAGCATGATCACAAAGGGTCTTCAAAAACTTATGTGGATGAAATACAATGCCTTATTGACAAGACCTCTGCTGTTGATCTTAATGCTTCTGCTGATATTACTTGATTCGCAAATTTTCTGCGCCTAGCTCAAAGGCGTTAAAGAAAAGCACTCTTGGGAGATAACCCAATGTTTTATTTTCACTACTTTTTCTTTTATTTGAGTCTTGGAAGTCATTACTACTGTAATGACCGCTCCTTATCTTGTTTATTTCGTTTTTGTGCCAAGAGAAGCCTCTAATTTGAGTGAGGTAAAGATTTGGGGATGTTGCTGTCCTGAAACTGTTTTCGGTGCTGCACCGTAAAAATTCGTGAAAATTCTATGTTTATCTTTTGGACCTGCGATTTCTTGTGCATATGCCCCAGGTTATATCCAAACTTTTGTTAGTTGAACACTTTTTGATTTGAGCAACAGAAAATCCCTCAAAAATTCGACCTTTGTCAGCTGTTCAGTTTTGACAGATTTCTGCCAATATTTGTGTTTGCCACTTTATCGCTTTCTTTTGAGTTCTTTTGATCACGGAACTTTTGAGGAGGTTGCTACAGTAGTATTTGCTATATATGTGGTGGTTTTGAGTTGAAACCTGAAGCAAATAGAGGGTTGATTATATGTTATGCTTACACTAATGTTGCTAATAGAATTGTGTTTAGTTTTGTATGAAGGAAGTTTTCAAGTGTAGGGATTGGAGAATGATGAGATGAGTTGAAGAATGGACAAAAGCTCAAGCTTGGGGATGCCCACGCATCACCCCAAGAAATATCCAAGAAGTACAAGCGTCAAAGCTTGGGGATGCCCCCGAGGCACCCCTTCTTCATCGGCAAAAATCAGGTCACCTTTCAAAACACAATATTTTTATTGCTTCATGCACTATGTGTTTTTCTTGGAGTGTCAGTTGGTTTAGTTTGTTTGTTTGCTGCAATAAATGGTTGGACCCCAACAAATTTCTTTTGGAGAAGTTGCCTTGTTTTCATTTGCCAAGAACACTCAGTTTTTCACTCTTATCGTTTATCGAGTGTTCTTCTTTTTCTGCTACTGCTTTTGGTTTTCGTTTTCGCCTTGATTTGCATTCAGACCTTGTCATATCTTTTCATCAAGGTGTATTTTTGCCTCTGATCTTTATTGGTTTTCAGTAAAAGAGGTGTTTATAAAAATTTCAAATGGTGTTGGAAAAGAGAAAAAGCTTTATGCAAAATAGTGGTACAAGAAGGAGCTTGTGTAGACTGCGGCTTAGGCTTTTTCATGTCATGCTTGATGTCTTTTTGATAGTATGCTTAGTGGTTTTGCTGTAGCATGACTTGTCTCAAATAACTGAGATTGCTTAATGAGCCTTTGCAAAAATCATGCATTGTTTTTATTGTATGGAAGCATTATTTTGGTTTTCTCCTTGATGCTTTACTTGGGTTGACTTGGCGCATGCTTACACATGTTAGACTCTTACAAAGTCGCCAATAGCCTTCATGATCATTTATTTTTTGACTTTTGATGCCATCTTATGCTTCTTTTAATGTCGCTTTGTCGCTTTGCATGATTATGGCCATTATTGCTCTCTTAGTTGGTCGCTCCCAGTCTTTTGCTAGCCCTCGCCTTGTACTAAGTATGAGCTCTACTCGTGCATCCAACTCCTAAAAGCCAAAGTTTTTTTTCAAAGTGTCCACCATACATACCTACTAGCAATTTGCTATTCCAAGTAAATTTGACTTGCTTTTATTTTCTCTTCAAATTAAACTCTTACCAGTGTTATGCGAAATTCGGTCAGTAAAGCTCTCACGAACCGGAAGGCACACTTTACTTTTTCCTGTTCTTAAAAATTTGACATTGTGGTCTCTTATGTTGAGTTGTTATGCTTGCAAGTTGTAAGTTGGATTCTAGCCCATCCATGCTGTCATGGGGCAAGCATTCAACATTGCACATCTTAATTGAGTTGATATCGTGATCTTTTGTTTATGGATGCCCGCGGTGTGAAATGAATTGGGAATCTTGTAGGGATCATGGAGTTTGTATATGTGTTACGGAAATGCCGGGCCGCCAATCTAAGCCATGCATAATTCATGGTGGAAATTTGCAGCATACCCATGGTGAACATACGACGACGCATCTCACAATAAAAAGCTAAACAAAAGGCAAATAAAAGAGATGTCGAGGTGTTCATTGTCTGCTTGTCCTGTCATTTTGGTGTGGGCTTGTTCCATGTCATCGGGCACGGAGGTACCCCATTGGCGGTTCTCAATGATATGCATATACTTACAATGACAAGAGCCTTGCTTGGGACTCTAAGTAAAGTAGCATGAGGTTTGGGTACTCGTATTCACGGGGCACGAGGTTTTCAACTTATGATTTGTCAAGCATATGCATCATAATTGTTCTCGCATTAACTTTAACCATTCAAGATGCTTATGATGGGGGCAATGAGAGCTCAAAGCCGGTAAGTACCATAATTTTTGAAGGTTATAAAACTTGCAATCACTGCTTCCCTCTGCGAAGGGCCTTTCTTTTACTTTTATGTTGAGTCACCACCTTCTTTCTTTATGCACCATTAAGAGAGCATAGTTGTCATTCTTAGTGTGATATGCATTGTCCCAAAGTTCATTGATTGATTCATGATGATTGGTTTCACTTGTTCTTAATTTATTTGTATCTAGTCGCCCTCTTAAACTTGAAGGTGTCCTATGCATTAATGTTTTGCTCTCTTTGAAGGACAAGCTGAAAACCATTTGTATGTTTTTCCTTATGATTTGAACACATGTTTGACTTTCATTATTTCATTATCATGATATTTTGTTTGTGTTCATTTGCATGTTTACAACATGGTTGCTAAGTTTCTTATTGTCATGATTATATCTTCATGCCCATGTTTTAAGTTCTATTGATCCCAGCTCACAAATGCTTACATATATGATCAAGATTGTGTAGGTGCATGTCACCTCAAAAATTATTCTTTTGTTATCACTTACCTACTCGAGGACGAGCAGGAGTTAAGCTTGGGGATGCTTGATACGTCTCAAACGTATCTATAATTTTTGATGCTCCATGCTTGTTTTTACACCATTTGCCTATTGTTTCGTTACACTTAGTGGCACTTTTATGCATTTTCTGGAACTAACCTACTAACGAGTTGCCACAGTGCCAGTTTCCTGTTTTCTGCTGTTTTTGTGTTTCAGAAGTGATACACAGGAAATATTATCGGAATTGGACGAAACAAGTTCCTGAAGTCTTATTTTACCCGGAAGCTTCCAGAGATTCGAAGGAGAGTAGGAGGCGAGGCACCAGGGGCCCACACACAGGGGTGGCGCGGCCAGCCCCTGGCCCGCGCCACCACCGCGTGAGGCCACCTGGTCCCTCCTCTGACATCGCCCCTTCGCCTATAAAGACCCTCCGACGGAAAAAACCTAAGTACCCGATCAGATTTCCAGAACACATTGCGATCCGCCGCCGCCGTCGACCCGAAGATTGGGAGGGTCTAGAAGCTCTTCCCGGCACCTTGCCGGAGAGGGGAATCGCCACCGGAGGTCTTCTTCATCGCCATGCTTGCCTCCGGAGCGATGAGTGAGTAGTCTACCTTGGACTATGGGTCCATAGCAGTAGCTAGATGGTTGTCTCCTCCACCATGTGCTTCATGTTTAGATCTCATGAGCTGCCCTACATGATTGAGATCACCGTTATGTAATTCTACATGTTTGGTTTGTTGGGATCCGATGAATATTAGTGTTTATGATTAAGTTGCTGTACTGAATTATATCTTTTGTTATCTCTATGTTGTTTATGATCTTGCATGCTCTCCGTTGTTAGTAGCTATCTTGGCCGAGTAGTTGCTAGTGACTCCAAGAGGGGGTATTTATGCTCGATAGTGGGTTCATGCCTCTATTTCACCTGGGGGAGTGACAGAAACCTCTAAGGTGGTAGATGTGTTGTTGCTACTAGGGAGAAAACAACATTCATATGCTCAAGGGCATATGCTTTGTTTACATTACACACTTTGCTTAATGCAATTATCTGTTGTCCGCAACTTAATACTACTGGGGTGTTCGGATTGATATCCCCGGGAGTGGATTATTAGTCATAGATGCAGTTGGATGGCGGTCTATGTATTTTGTTGTAATGCCCAGAGTAAATCTCATAGTGATCTTCTTGACATATCACGTTATCTTTATTCTATCAATTGCCCAACTGTAATTTGTTTACCCAGCATGTGTTATTTTATCTATGGAGAGACACCACTAGTGAACTGTGGACCCCGGTCCTATTTACATCATATTGCTATCACCTGTTTACTTTACTCGTACTGTTTACTTTACTTGCATACTATATTGCTTTCCACTCGATACGCTCATAATCTTTGTTTCAAGCAAACCGGTGAGATTGACAACCTCATCGTAAGTTGGGAACAAAGTACTTGGTTGTGTGTGTGCAGGTTCCGCAACACCTTCAGTCGTCGCCGTCTCTCCTCTCCTGATCGATAAACCTTGGTATCTTAACTGAGGGAAAACTAGCTATTATACTCATCATACCTTCCTCTTGGGGTTCCCAACGGGCTGGTTATTCACCACGCACAAGGGCAGTTTGCTTCCACTTCAACTGGTCGCCATCAGCTAATTTTCTGGCGCCATCAACAAGGGATCATTGCCGCTTCCAGAATATTTTCTGGTGCTGCGCTACTCTGATCATCTTTCTCAGGTTCAATAACCTCATCAAGTTCTATCTTCCTCCCACTTAAACCTTTCGCGAGAAAACTCCTTCATAAGAGATTCACTCCTTTTAGCGGCAATCACTATGTGTTCGGGTTCATAGTAGAAGGAACACCCAACGACATTTGTTTGGGATAACCTACAAAGACTTACTAATCCAATTTTGGTTGTAAACATTTTACATATGCCTTGCATACCAAAATTTAAGAAAAGACAACTATAACTTGTATGGTGTCATTTCAGCGGATTATGATGGCACTCTATTCAGTGAAAAGCAGTAGTCTCTAAAGCATAATCCACAAATTATATTGGCAGTTTTATTTCATCATTGATCTAACCATGTCAAACAAGGTTCGATTACATCTACCAGATACTCCATACTTCTATGGCGTTTCTCAAGATGCAAGTTTGTGAAACAATTCACTTAACTCTTAGGTGTTTGCTAAACTTGTAACTCAAATATTCTCCTTTATGATCCATTCATAAAAACTTGAATTTTCTTGTTACAATAATTTCCACTTCATAAATTGAACAATTTCAATCATTTCACACTTCTTTCTCACCAAGTAGATATACCATACATCATTGATGAAATAGAAAATACACCACGCTCAACTTCACACCATGAACTACATACATCAACATGTACGATCTCCATGGTAGTCGATTGTTATGTCCATGGCCCATGAACATAGTTTAATCATCTTTAGGAAAAATCTCACAAGCGTCAATCAATTCAAAATCAAATGACTCGAAAGTCCATCAATATGGAATTTCTTTCGTGTTTTAATTTCCAATATGACTTAAACAGTGGTGTCATATATAAGTGAAATTCGGTTTTGTCTTGCGACCTTTAGCATCAGTGTTATAGATGTCTATTTTACCAAAAAGATTTATAATAATCTATCCATCGATTATGGAAGACGGTAATAATTTGAACAACCATTGCTCTCATAATACTAGAACAATATAACAATTATTAAGTTCAATCAAATCTTGAAGGCTAGGTTTGATGCCGACGAGAAGCACAATAACACTTTTATTTGTTTCTCGATGCGCATGGTTACCACATTCTTTTGCTAGTTACTTAGGCCATCGTAGTTCTTGTATTGTTGCTTTGTATGACATTTCATACCAACAATCTAGTATCCAATACCCAAGAATTACATTGTGTACTAGCAAAGAATACATCTATAACATGTATATCATTTATATACTTGAGCTGGACATTTCCAGTCTTTTCCCTTTTCTACCAAATACTTTTGTAGATCTGCTAGCGTGTGGTGGACGTGGAAGCAGACAGTCCTTGTGCGTGGTGAATGACCAGCCCGTTGGGAACCCCAAGAGGAAGGTATGATGTGTATAGCAGCTAGTTTTCCCTCAGTTAAGAAACCAAGGTTTAATATCGGTCAGGAGAGGAGAGACAAACGACTGAAGGTGATGCGGAACCTGCACACACACAAACAAATACTTTGCTCCCAACTTGCGATGAGGTTATCAATCTCACCGGTTTGCTTGAAACAAAGGTTATAAGTGTATCGAGTGGAAAACAGTAATAATATGCGAGTAAAGTAAATAGTGCGGGAAAAGTAAACAGGTGATAGCAATACGATTAAAATAGGACCGGGTCCACAGTTCACTAGTGGTGTCTCTCCATAGATAAAATAACATGCTGGGTAAACAAATTACAGTTGGGCAATTGATAGAATAAAGATAACGTGATATGTCAAGAAGATCACTATGAGATTTACTCTGGGCATTACAACAAAATACATAGACCGCCATCCAACTGCATCTATGACTAATAATCCACCCTCGGGGATATCAATCCGAACACCCCAAAAGTATTAAGTTGCGAACAACAGATAATTGCATTAAGCAAAGTGTGTAATGTAAACAAAGCATATGCCCTTGAGCATATGAATGTTGTTTTCTCCCTAGTAGCAACAACACATCTACCACCTTAGAGGTTTCTATCACTCCCCCAGGTGAAATAGAGGAATGAACCCACTATCGAGCATAAATACCCCCTCTTGGAGTCACTAGCAACTACTCGGCCAAGATAGCTACTAACAACGGAGAGCATGCAAGATCATAAACAACATAGAGATAACAAAAGATATAATTCAGTACAGCAACTTAATCATAAACACCAATATTCATCGGATCCCAACAAACCAACATCATAGAATTACATAACGGTGATCTCAATCATGTAGGGCAGCTCATGAGATCTAAACATGAAGCACATGGTGGAGAAGACAACCATCTAGCTACTGCTATGGACCCATAGTCCAAGGTAGACTACTCACTCATCGCTCCGGAGGCAAGCATGGCGATGAAGAAGACCTCCGGTGGCGATTCCCCTCTCCGGTAGGGTGCCGGGAAGAGCTTCTGGACCCTCCCGATCTTCGGGTCGACGGTTGCGGCGGATCGCGATGTGTTCTGGAAATCTGATCGGGTCCTTAGGTTTTTTCCGTCGGGGGGTCTTTATAGGCGAAGGGGCGATGTCAGAGGTGGAGCCAGGGGCTCTCACGTGGGCCCGGCGCGGCCAGGGGCCTGGCCGCGCCACCCCCTTGTGTGGGGCCCTGGTGGCCCCCCTCCGACACTTCTTCGGATCTCTGGAAGCTTCCGGGAAAAATAAGACTTCAGGAACTTGTTTCGTCCAATTCCGAGAATATTTCCTGTGTATCACTTCTGAAACACAAAAACAGCAGAAATCAGGAAACTGGCACTGTGGCAACTTGTTAATAGGTTAGTTCCGGAAAATGCATAAAAGTGCCACTAAGTGTAACGAAACAAAAGGCAAATGGTGTAAAAACAAGCATGGAGCATCAAAAATTATAGATACGTTTGAGACGTATCAAGCATCCCCAAGCTTAACTCCTGCTCGTCCTCGAGTAGGTAAGTGATAACAAAAGAATAATTTTTGAGGTGACATGCACCTACACAATCTTGATCATATATGTAAGCATTGTGAGCTGGGATCAATAGAACTTAAAACATGGGCATGAAAGATATAATCATGACAATAAGAAACTTAGCAACCATGTTGTAAACATGTAAATGAACACAAACAAAAGATCATGAAAATGAAACAATGAAAGTCAAATGTGTGTTCAAATCATAAGGAAAAACATACAAATGGTTTTCAGCTTGTCCTTCAAAGAGAACAAAACATAAATGCATAGGACACCTTCAAGTTTAAGAGGGCGACTAGATACAAATAATTTAAGAACAAGTGAAACCAACAATATGAGTCAATCAATGAACTTTGGGACAATGCATATCACACTAAGAATGACAACTATGCTCTCTTAATGGTGCATAAAGAAAGAAGGTGGTGACTCAACATAAAAGTAAAAGAAAGGCCCTTCGCAGAGGGAAGCAGTGATTGCAAGTTTTATAACCTTCAAAAATTATGGTACTTACCGGCTTTGAGCTCTCATTGCCCCCATCATAAGCATCTTGAATGGTTAAAGTTAATGCGAGCACAATTATGATGCATATGCTTGACAAATCATAAGTTGAAAACCTCGTGCCCCATGAATACGAGTACCCAAACCTCATGCTACTTTACTTAGAGTCCCAAGCAAGGCTCTTGTCATTGTAAATATATGTGTATCATTGAGAACCGCCAATGGGGTACCTCCGTGCCCGATGACATGGAACAAGCCCACACCAAAATGACAGGACAAGCAGACAATGAACACCTCGACATCTCTTTTATTTGCTATATTGTTTAGCTTTTTATTGTGAGATGCGTCGTCGAATGTTCACCATGGGTATGCTGCAAATTTCCACCATGAATTATGCATGGCTTAGATTGGCGGCCCGGCGTTTCCCTAACACATATAAAAACTCCATGATCCTCACAAGATTCCCAATTCATTTCACACCGCGGGCATCCATAAACAAAAGATCACGATATCAACTCAAATAGAAGTGCAATGTTGAAAGCTTGCCCCATGATAGCATGGCTGGGCTAGAATCCAACTTACAACTTGCAAGCATAACAACTCAACATAAAATACCACAATGTCAAATTTTTAAGAACAGGAAAAAGTAAAGTGTGCCTTCCGGTTCGTGAGAGCTTTACTGACCGAATTTCGCATAACACTGGTAAGAGTTTAATTTGAAGAGAATATAAAAGCAAGTCAAATTTACTTGGAATAGCAAATTGCTAGTAGGTATGTATGGTGGACACTTTGAAAAACTTTGGCTTTTAGGAGTTGGATGCACGAGTAGAGCTCATACTCAGTACAAGGCGAGGGCTAGCAAAAGACTGGGAGCGACCAACTAAGAGAGCAATAATGGCCATAATCATGCAAAGCGACAAAGCAACATTAAATGAAGCATAAGATGGCATCAAAAGTCAAAAACTAAATGATCATGAAGGCTATTGGCAACTTTGTAAGAGTCTAACATGTGTGAGCATGCGCCAAGTCAACCCAAATAAAGCATCAAGGAGAAAACCAAAATAATGCTTCCATACAATAAAAACAACGCATGATTTTTTCAAAGGCTCATTAAGCAATCTCAGTTATTTGAGACAAGTCACGCTACAGCAAAACCACTAAGCATACTATCAAAAAGACATCAAGCATGACATGAAAAAGCCTAAGCCGCAGTCTACACAAGCTCCTTCTTGTACCACTATTTTGCACAAAGCTTTTTCTCTTTTCCAACACCATTTGAAATTTTTACAAACACCTCTTTTGATGAAAACCAATAAGATCAGAGGCAAAAATACACCTTGATGAAAAGATATGACAAGATCTGAACGCAAATCAAGACGAAAACGAAAACCAAATGCAGTAGCAGAAAAAGTAGAACGCTCGATTTTTAATAAGAGTGAAGACTAGAGCGTTCTTTGCAAATGAAAACGAGTACATCTCCTCCAAAGGAAATTTGTTGGGGTCCAACCATTTATTGCAGCAAACAAACAAACTAAACAAACTAAGAAAACTAAAACAACTGACGCTCCAAGAAAAATACATAGTGCATGAAGCAATAAAAATATAGTGTCTTGAAAGGTGACCTGATTTTTGCCGATGAAGAAGGGGTGCCTCGGGGGCATCCCCAAGCTTTGATGCTTGTACTTCTTGGATATTTCTTGGGGTGATGCATGGGCATCCCCAAGCTTGAGCTTTTGTCCATTCTTCAACTCATCTCATCATTCTCCAATCCCTACACTTGAAAACTTCCTTCATACAAAACTAAACACAATTCTATTAGCAACATTAGTGTAAGCATAAAATATATTCAACCCTCTATTTGCTTCAGGTTTCAACTCAAAACCACCACATATATAGCACATACTACTGTAGCAACTTCCACAAGAGTTCCATGATCAATAAGAACTCAAAAGAAAGCGATAAAGTGGCAAACACAAATATTGGCAGAAATCTGTCAAAACTGAACAGCTGACAAAGGTCGAATTTTTGAGGGATTTTCTGTTGCTCAAATCAAAAAGTGTTCAACTAACAAAAGTTTGGATATAACCTGGGGCATATGCACAAGAAATCGCAGGTCCAAAAGATAAACAGAGAATTTATACGAATTTTAACGGTGCAGCACCGAAAACAGTTTCAGGACAGCAACATCCCCAAATCTTTACCTCGCTCAAATTAGAGGCTTCTCTTGGCACAAAAACGAAATAAAAAGGATAAGGAGTGGTCATTACAGTAGTAATGACTTCGAAGACTCAAATAAAAGAAAAATTACTGAAAGAAAACATTGGGTTATCTCCCAAGAGTGCTTTTCTTTAACGCCTTTGAGCTAGGCGCAGAAAATTGCGAATCAAGTACCTTCAGAAGAAGCATTAAGATCAACTGCAGAGGTCTTATCAATAAGGCATTGTATTTCGTCCACATAAGTTTTTGAAGACCCTTTGTGATCATGCTTTGGTACACTATTCTCATCAAAAAGATTTTCAGGACAAATCCAGGCGAAATTATTTTCGAAAGCATCATTCAATCCCAAAAGCTTGCAAGGTATAGGTATTTCGGTTCCCTCATCATTAGTATCAATAACCTTAATAGGTGAACCGAGTTTATTAAAACGTTTAAGAACTTTCCTAGCTTCAACAACGACATCCTTAAATTCTAGGCGCAAAGTTTCCAAGATAAAAGCCTTCTTTTCGGGATCCTCAATTTCATGAAGCTTAAGGAACATATATTGCATAAAAGGACTAAGACTAGCAAACCTAGTTTCCAACATGTCAATTAATATAACAGAAGCAACTTCAATACTAGGAGCAAGCTCAACCCAAGACTTTTCCTCATCTTCCTCATGCATACTAATGTGATTAAAGAACTCCTCAATGTTACTTTTGCCAATAATCGAACCACTACCAACTGAGAGGTCCTCCATAACGAACTTAGGGAACAATATGATAAACTAAAGTAAAGAAATAACAACTACCAAGGATTCTAATTTTTTGGGTTTTTGATAAAAAGCAATGCGGGTAAAAATAAATAAAGTAAAGCAAAACAATAACAAAGTAAAGAATGTGTGTGCGAAAACTCCCCTCGCAGAAGTCTTCTTTCCTCCCCGGCAACGGCGCCAGAAAAAGAGCTGCTAGCGTGTGGTGGACGTGGAAGCAGACAGTCCTTGTGCGTGGTGAATGACCAGCCCGTTGGGAACCCCAAGAGGAAGGTATGATGTGTATAGCCAGCTAGTTTTCCCTCAGTTAAGAAACCAAGGTTTAATATCGGTCAGGAGAGGAGAGACAAATGACTGAAGGTGATGCAGAACCTGCACACACACAAACAAATACTTTGCTCCCAACTTGCGATGAGGTTGTCAATCTCACCGGTTTGCTTGAAACAAAGGTTATAAGTGTATCGAGTGGAAAACAGTAATAATATGCGAGTAAAGTAAACAGTGCGGGAAAAGTAAACAGGTGATAGCAATATGATTAAAATAGGACCGAGGTCCACAGTTCACTAGTGGTGTCTCTCCATAGATAAAATAACATGCTAGGTAAACAAATTACAGTTGGGCAATTGATATAATAAAGATAACGTGATATGTCAAGAAGATCACTATGAGATTTACTCTGGGCATTACAACAAAATACATAGACCGCCATCCAACTGCATCTATGACTAATAATCCACCCTCGGGGATATCAATCCGAACACCCCAAAAGTATTAAGTTGCGAACAACAGATAATTGCATTAAGCAAAGTGTGTAATGTAAACAAAGCATATGCCCTTGAGCATATGAATGTTGTTTTCTCCCTAGTAGCAACAGCACATCTACCACCTTAGAGGTTTCTGTCACTCCCCCAGGTGAAATAGAGGCATGAACCCACTATCGAGCATAAATACCCCCTCTTGGAGTCACTAGCAACTACTCGGCCAAGATAGCTACTAACAACGGAGAGCATGCAAGATCATAAACAACATAGAGATAACAAAAGATATAATTCAGTACAGCAACTTAATCATAAACACCAATATTCATCGGATCCCAACAAACCAACATCATAGAATTACATAACGGTGATCTCAATCATGTAGGGCAGCTCATGAGATCTAAACATGAAGCACATGGTGGAGAAGACAACCATCTAGCTACTGCTATGGACCCATAGTCCAAGGTAGACTACTCACTCATCGCTCCGGAGGCAAGCATGGCGATGAAGAAGACCTCCGGTGGTGATTCCCCTCTCCGGCAGGGTGCCGGGAAGAGCTTCTGGACCCTCCCGATCTTCGGGTCAACGGTGGCGGCGGATCGCGATGTGTTCTGGAAATCTGATCGGGTCCTTAGGTTTTTTCCGTCGGGGGGTCTTTATAGGCGAAGGGGCGATGTCAGAGGTGGAGCCAGGGGCTCTCACGTGGGCCCGGCGCGGCCAGGGGCCTGGCCTCGCCACCCCCTTGTGTGGGGCCCTGGTGGCCCCCCTCCGACACTTCTTCGGATCTCTGGAAGCTTCCGGGAAAAATAAGACTTCAGGAACTTGTTTCGTCCAATTCCGAGAATATTTCCTGTGTATCACTTCTGAAACACAAAAACAGCAGAAAACAGGAAACTGGCACTGTGGCAACTTGTTAATAGGTTAGTTCCGGAAAATGCATAAAAGTGCCACTAAGTGTAACGAAACAAAAGGCAAATGGTGTAAAAACAAGCATGGAGCATCAAAAATTATAGATACATTTGAGACATATCAAGATCCTATTTAGCATTTCCTCTCTATTTAGAAGAATCTATCAACATCAATAGTGGCGTCAATCATTTGACACATAGTCCAAAGGATGTCAGTCAAATACTAATGGCCTTGGACTTTGCAAATTGAGGTGGATCACCATCATCATATCATTGGTATTCTTCTAGATTCTATTCTTTAGCATTCTTTTGGTATGGCAAAACAATTTAGCCGATACCTTTTCATTTGTCCTATCATGACAACTTTCATGATGAAACTACTATAGCTCATAAGGACGAGTGCAAGTATAATATTAGTTCCCAAACTTTTGGGTGATCGGGATGCCTAACATCTTCAATCTTCATATATATTCATATAATATAAGCATATGTTCTTTTACTAAATTGTACTTCATCATTTTGCAAACAATCAAAGTTTTCGATATCAAATATCTTTCACTTCTTGTTTGTTTCTGAAACAATTCTTTCAGCTCGATGATCACTTTGATTCTCAAACAATTTTGAAGATCAATTTCTCATGGAGGCAAATATGATCTTAGATGCTAAACTTGAATCGTTGCTCTTAGATTAATACAACTTATTAAATCGCATGGAGCAAGTGAGGTTTGCTAAAAATTGCAATAGGACTTAATCTTTGATCTTGATACTTTAACTAAACGGCACTAGTCCGAAAAGTGATTATCCAGAATTCTATAGTTCTTTTAACTCAATTAAAACTAAGTGTTGGTGAAAAACGGTTGCCAAAGACTATAATGACTTATGCAAATACACTAAGATTTATTTCATAATAATTAGTTCAAGTTAATCAAATTACTAATGAACTCCCACTAAATTCAACATCCCTCGAAGTTTTTTAGTGAAGCATGATCCAAATTCACTACATCAAGACCGATCATTGTCATGGTTTCGTCAATAGATCTGCCATAGGGGTAGGTGTATGGCGGTTTGTGGAAGGGAGTGAACACGGCGGAGCGATCCGTGATGGTGGTAGCACGAGTTTACCCAGCTTCAGATCCCGCAACGGTGGCGAGACCCTATGTGCTGCTATAATTCACTATATGGCAACAAGTGCTTGATTACAATGATGAGGTTGGCTATTTCGCTATGCGATTGGCCGTAAGTCTAAGCTGTTGTGTTGTGTCTCAAGGGCTTCCCCACGCCGGGCTTATAAAGGCGCCTAGCGTGGGCTACACGGTGGTACCGGAGCGGATACAACTTGGAGTCCTAGACTAAGTCATATGCGTGTACTACAAGGCAACCCACCATGGGCCTGTCTCCGGATCCGCCCTAAGCGCCTGCGTCTAGTACTACCATGGTCTCTCCAGCAACTGGGCCGCCCGGTAGGCAATCCACCATACCACCCTGATGGGCCACCCTGGCTTGCTGGTTTAGGACTACGTCACTGGTATACCCGTTTGGTATATCCCCAACAGTAGCCCCCAGGGAACTTCAAGATTGCCATCTTCATCCGCCATGCCTCGTCTTTGGCGAAGTCTATCCACCATAGCTCATCTTCTGTTCTGCGTGTGGATGGCAGTTTCTTGAAATTCCTCTTTTCTCCATCTATCAATCCACCGTAAATAGCGGATCAGGCGACGTAGTTTTTACTTAGCGAGATTTCCGGGATCCGTTGGATCATACCATAGAAATCCGCCATAAATTTTGGCACGTAGTTCCTTCTAGGGCAAGATTCACAGCGCATGCACTGTTTTACTGAAGTTACTTTTTTACCCCCGGACACATGTCGCTGTATTAGGGTTTCTGCAATTAGGACGAGCGGCTGTGATGGCGGGCACGAATCTCGAGGTCCGGGGCCTATATATACCCTGGCCTCTCACCCCCGGCCGGTCACACCTCATTCGCCCCCGACGTTCTCTCTCTCCTCAGCGCCTCCACGAGAGCTCCGCCATCTCTGACGAGCCACCGCAGGATTTCCTCGCCGCCGGTGACTTTTTCCGCCTCAAACTGGCATCGTCTTCCTCGTCCTCGCTCGAGATCTTGGAAGTCATTTCCGCCACTCCTCTAGCCGCCATGGAACCAGAATCACCTCGCCAAGCTTCAAAGTCTGAAGCTGCTGAAAGCTCAGCGCGGTCATCTGATACAGAGTCTGCCATGCCTGAGACCTCGGGAGGTAGCTGGGATCCCTGCAATCTAGATGAGGGAACTCTATCTTCACTCGAGCAGGAAGGACGGATAGCAGCCAAGGAGATTTCCAGATGGCAGGTTGATCCCGGTGCAGCAACGCCAGCCCCTTCCGATGGAGAGATCGTTATGCTGAAGCCTCACATCGACCGAGGCTTCAGCCTTTCGCCATCCTACTTCCTGAAGGGCGTACTCCGGCATTACAGGTTATAGCTACACCATATCGCACCAAATAGCTTCACAGTCATAGCGGGATTCATTGCGCTGTGTGAGGGATATCTGGGTATCAACCCACGCGGAGACTTATTCCGCTTGTACTTTAACATCCGCCACAACCAGGATGCGAACAGAGATCCTCGCAATTGTGGATCGGTCTCCTTTGTTCCTCAGAGCGGGAAATCATACCCCTATATTATCCCACATGATTCTGCAAAGGGATGGCGGGGATCTTTCTTCTATCAGGCTGACCAGGCCCCTCCTGAAAGGAAGTATGGCCTGTGGTCTTTTGTTGATGGCCCCGCCGAGGAGCAGGATAGCTGGGGCGTCATGGACGATTTTACAATGGACGATGAATGCCAACTATGCTCACGACGGATTTCAAAACTTGTGTTTTCTGGACTGACAGGTACTGACACCATCCACTGCTGGATCTCTCGGCGGATTCAGCCTCTTCAATATCACCCAACTCTAATGTGCGAGTATAGCGGGATTGATGATCCTCAGCGTTATTCCAAGGAGAAACTATCCACCGAGGAAATCGAGAACCGAATCTGCAACATCATCAAGGTGGGGCGAGATGAGCCATTGAAGCTAAAGATCCCCATGTATGAGAACAACAACTGTCCAGAGGTGAGTGCCTTCCTGTTCCG
Source organism: Dactylis glomerata (assembly GCA_007115705.1). Lineage (NCBI taxonomy): Eukaryota > Viridiplantae > Streptophyta > Magnoliopsida > Poales > Poaceae > Dactylis > Dactylis glomerata. The sequence continues at coordinate 824,453 of QXEO01000091.1, forward strand.
CCATAACCGTTATTTTTCTTGAATAACTTTGCATCTTTCTGCAGCTTTCCTCCCTTCCGCCTTCCGAGCTGAGCCATCTAGTCCATTATCCCCGGACGAAGGAGCTCACCGATGATGAGGACAAAACATCCTCATCTCCAAAAAGACGGAGGATGGCAGAAGAGGAGACTGTGGCGGATAAGCCCTCAGCAACGGTACCCCGTGGTGTTCACGGCGCAGGCGGGCACATACGTGGATTAGGCAAGAGAGTTATCTCCCGCCATCCGTCCCCCGCTCTGCGTGGTCACTTGGACACCGTGCCCGAGCACTCCGCCACTATCAACTTGCCAGAGCGGAAGTAAGGAAGATATCATTATTTGCTTTCATACCACCAATAACTTGGCTTGCCCTGATCTGCGACTGACTTTGCGCATAGGAGAAGGAAAGTTGCTGGCCAAAAGCCTCCAAGGGCCAAACCATCCCCTGCTGCCATTCCACCTACACCTGATGCTCATGTCCGCCCAACTGGGCCTTCCACTTCTGCCCAAAGGGCTAGCAAGATGGCACATGCCTCGACAAAGGATGCTGGGCCCTCGACCCACCCTGCTAAAAGCACAAAGAAGGTGAGCTTCAGCGGGAAAACAGTCAAGGTGGGCGCAGGAGGTGGGGAGGCCTCAAAGTGGAAAAAGAAAGCGGAGGCTCTTTTCCGTCTTGACCACTTGCAGGAGGAAGCCAGTAACCATGTGTCAACTGCCATGTCATCGTTTGTTCAGAGAACTAGCATTGTAAAAGAGGTATATACTCCCAGTAGCCCCTAAGCGCCGTGGCGGATTTTCATAGATGATCCGCTATGGAGCTCTAAGATAAACTACTTTAAACTTTCGCATAGTATAGCCCCCGAGCGCTGTCATATTATACAGTGCTCTGTAGAGAGCTTAAATTTTGCACTGAGTAGCCCCCGAGCATTATGGCGGATGGTTATCCGGCATAAAGCTCTAAGAAGACTAAAAAATCAGTATGAGTAGCCCCCGAGCGTTATGGCGGATGGTTATCCGGCATAAAGCTCTAAGAATGACTAAAAAATCATTGTGAGTAGCCCCCGAGCGTTATGGCGGATGGCTATCCGGCATAAAGCTCTAAGAGTGACGAACACTTTATATCGTTTTGCCAGAACTACAAGAAAGTTGTGGAGGACCTGGTCCAGGTCGTCAGCTCGCAGGAGAAGGAGCTGGCGGAAAGAAGCGCTCTAGTGGCGGACTTGCAGCAACAGCTCCAGAATAGCGGTAGTTTTCTTTTGTCTTGGACAAGTTTAAGTACCTTTATGCTATTCGATCAACACTTTGCTTATACTTCCGCCATGCAGATGCTGCCAAGCTTAAGTCCACACTTGAGGGGGTGGAAAAGGGCCATGCTATCGCGATGGAGGGGCTGCAGCAGCAGTTCCAAAAATCATTGGCCTCTAATACCCTCCTCGAAGAGCAGCTGAAGGACCAGGAACGCCAGAACCTGAAGAAGGACAAGGAGATAGAGTATCTCCGCAAAGCCGCCGCCGAATTTGAACAGCAGCAAGATGGCTTTAACGAGCTCCTCGACCACTTCCAGAAGACCTTGCTAGGTATCAATGGCTCTCCATACTGCGTAGTTTGTAATAATGCGTTTTATGCCGAATGTGACGCGTTGCTTGTTTCCGCTATGCAGCGACCCTGGATCAAGGCGAAGCGGATTCCGCCGCAGGCTTGCGCATGGCCACTGACGCAGCAAAGAAGGAGCTTGATGGCCTTCTCAACGCTGGACGTCAGACGTGCGGGAGTCTACGGATAGCGGGCTCCGCTAGCCTTTCCGCCATAGGGCTCACCAAGAAGCTGCTGCTCATGCCTGGGCTAGTAGCAAACTGGAAGCAGTCTTCCGCTCGGGGTGGTGCCAGAACTGCCTTAACCTTGGCAAAGGCCCACTACCCCGAGCTGGATCTAGACCTGATCACCTCCGGCATCCCGAAGAGTGGCGAGGACGGAGCGCTAGTGGACGAGGCCGCCATCTGGCAGAGTGTGCTGGGATACGATCAGTTGTGTGCCCTGGGCACCCAGTTGAACGTATACTATGAGGCATACGATCTGCCGGGGTCTCCAAGCCAAGCTTCGGCGTCGGTCTCTGCAGCCACCGCTGGTGCTGATGGCGGTGATGAAGTGTCTTCTGGAGTTCCGCCAGCCATTTAAACTATACCCTGCAATGTGGCAGGAAGAAAACAATTGCGTCAATTCGGCCCCTGAGTGGGTCTGTAAGTTAAACTTATTTAAACTGCGTGTATGCTCTGCACTGTGACTGATCTGCTTGTGGCGGATCAGTGAAATGATTTTGAACTTTGCAGCTCATTTTTTATGAAGTGGTTTTATTGTGCGAAAAAACTGTCAGGCCTAGTTTTATGCAACTTGCAGTTATTTGACATGCTCAAAAAACAACACTTTGAAATTTTTTTCACGCGTAGGATTATGCGATCCGCCATTCGGCTCTTTGTGCTTGACTTTTCGTGAGATGGTGAAATCTTCGCACGAACAATCCGCTAGGGCGACGATACTTAATAGCAACCGTCCAAAACCCTTGGCAGATGGCAGCTTAGATCGTCAAAAAGTCACTACTCAGGAATCCACACAAAGAACATCAGAGGGAGATCAAAACATAAATATGCTACATGGACCGTTATGGCGGATTTAAAAAAGACGCAAGTGCAAAGCACAATTGCGCAAAGGTTCCACACGATCTAAATGAACAATAAAGGAGGTAAAAGACTCAGAAAAAATCAAGAGTGAACCAAATGCTTTATTTCATTGATCATATAGAGGTGCCTATTACATAGCTAGGTAAGTGCTAAGTGTAGAAAGGACGTAGCTGTGCGATGTTCCATGGACGATCTGATTCGTCGTAGATATCGTCAGAGTCTCTTCGTTTGCGCTTCTTACTGGGTCGCTTATCTAGCTTGCGAATATCAACGAGGTAGTAGGAACCATTCAGTAGAGCTTTGCTGATGACGAAGGGTCCTTCCCAAGGCGGGGATAGCTTATGGGACTTCTGCTGTTTGAGGCGTAGCACCAGGTCCCCCTCTTGGAACGAGCGTTTGCGAACTCGCCGGCTGTGATAGCGCCGGAGATTCTACTGGTAGATGGCGGATCTCTGGGCTGCTAGGTCTCGTTCCTCTTCTAGCAGGTCCACGGATAGTTGTCTGGATGCTTCTGCATCTTCCTCCTCATAGGCCTCGACTCTTGGGGAATCGTACTGGACATCACTTGGCAAGATTGCCCCTGATCCGTAGACTAAGAAGAAAGGGGTGAGGCCAGTTGATCTGTTTGGCGTGGTCCGTAGACTCCACAGCACAGATGGCAACTCTTCTGCCCAGGCTCCAGCTTCTCTGTGTAGCGGTGCTTCTAGGCGTGGCTTGATCACTGACATGATTAGTCCATTGGTCCGCTCAACTTGGCTATTGGACTGTGGATGCACCACAGATGCCAGGTCAAGGCGGATTCCGTTGTGATGGTAGTACTCTTCGACTTCTCCCTGAGACAAGTTAGTGCCGTTATCGGTGATGATGCTATGTGGGATGCCGAATCTGACCACAATGTCCTTGACAAATTTTAGGGCGGTTTTGCCATCAAGTTTTCTGATGGGCTTAGCTTCCACCCACTTCGTGAATTTGTCTACCGCTACCAGGAGGTGCGTAAATCCCAAAGGTGCTGTTTTTAGCGGGCCCACCATGTCCAGCCCCCAGACCGCAAAAGGCCAGGTTATAGGGATCGTATGCAGTGCTGTGGCGAGCATGTGGGTTTGCTTGGAGTACATCTGGCAACCTTGGCAGAGCTCCATGATACAGTCTGCATCTGCCTTGGCTGTTGGCCAGTAAAATCCATGGCGGAATGCCTTAGCTACTAGGGCTCTGGCGGCGGCGTGATGCCCACATTCGCCTTCGTGGATCTCCCTTAGTATTTCGATTCCGTCCACTTGGGATATGCACTTCATGAAGACTCCTGAGGTGCTTCGCTTGTAGAGCTGGCCATCTATGATGGTGTACGCTTTTGCTCTATGCTCGATTTGTCTCTTTTGGACTTCGTCTTCAGGTAGCTTCTTGTTCGTCAGATATTCCAGGTAGGGCTCTGCCCATGGCGGATTGCTGGGCAAAACCGCCATAACGGGGGAGCTTGCTAGTTCCAGATTTTCTGGATCTACCATCTTGACCGATGGTACGTGCAGATGCTCGAGGAATACGCCTGGTGGGACTGCCTTACGGCTAGACCCTAGCTTGGACAGGGTATCGTCCGCCATGTTATCTTCTCGCCGTACGTGCTTTATGTCGTAGCCGAGGAAACTTTTGGCCATCTCATCTACCTCGTCTCTGTAAGCCGCCATAACTTTGTTGCGAGCTTTATATGTGCCAGCCACCTGCTGAGCGACAAGGTCAGAATCTCCACAACACATAATGTGTTGTACGCCGATCTCCTTTGCGACGCGTAGCCCATGCAGTAGCGCTTCATACTCTGCGATGTTGTTGGTGGTGGGGAAGTGGATCTAGAGAATGTAGCTGAGCTCATCTCCCTTAGGAGATTTAAGTGTAACTCCAGCCCCCGAGCCGTGTAGCAGCTTTGAACCATCAAAGTGCATCACCCAATGCTCTGGTTCTGGGATAGGCGTAGTCTCCTACGCTTCCTTCCAATCCGCCATAAATTCTGCCAAAGCCTAAGACTTGATGGCGGTGCGAGGCTTGTAGTCGATGTCGAAAGAGGCCAATTCAATGCCCCACTTTGCAACTCATCCTATTGCATCGCTATTGTTGATGATGTCCTTCAGTGGAGCCTTGCTCACCACTGTGATCTTATGGTCATAGAAGTAATGCCTTAACTTACGAGAAGCTAGGAAAACTCCATATGCCAACTTTTGGTAGTGAGGGTAGCGCTGCTTGGATTCCGTCAGGACCTCGCTGACATAGTAGACTGGTCGTTGTACGCCATACTCCTGTGCTTCTTCCTTACGCTCTACCACGATGACGATGCTGACGACCCTGTTGGTTGTCGCCATGTATAGTAACATGGGTTCCTGGTCTTTGGGAGCTGCTACGACTGGTGCAGTGGATAGCACTCTCTTCAGATCCTTAAGCACTGCGTCTGCTTCGTTGGTCCAGACGAATTCGTCTGATTTCTTCATCAGCTTGTAGAGTGGCAAAGCCTTCTTACCAAGATGACTGATGAACCTGCTCACTGCTGCCACGCAGCCTGTGAGTCTCTGTACGTCCTTTAAGTCATTAGGCCAGGAGATATCGAGGATTGCCCTGATCTTATCCGGGTTGACCTCGATTCCGCGGTGGGAGACGATGAATCCTAGGAGTTGTCCAGCTGGTACCCCAAAGACGCACTTCATGGAGTTGAGCATTATGTTGTACTTCCTTAGATTGTCGAAGGTCTCTTGCAAATCTGCTATAAGGCCATCTTGTTTCTTGGACATGACGGCGATGTTGTCCACATATGCGTGGATATTGCGTCCGATTTGATCCACCATACACTTTTGCATGGTGCGCTGGTACGTTGCTCCTGCGTTTTTCAGACCGAATGGCATTGTCACATAGCAATATGTGCCATAAGGTGTTACGAACGACGTAGCAAGCTGATCGGACTCCTTCATCTTGATCGGGTGGTATCCTGAGTAGGCATCTAAGAAACATAGCAATTCTGATCCCGCCGTGGAGTCAATGACTTGGTCAATGCGAGGCAAGGGAAAAGGATCTTTTGGACACGCTTTGTTCAGGCCAGTGTAGTCTACACACATACGCAGAACCTTTGTGTTTTTCTTAGGAACTAACACAGGATTTGCCACCCACTTCGTATGGATCACTTCTTTGATGAAGCCTGCTTTCAGTAGCTTGGAAGTTTCCTTTGCTATCGCGCGGTGTTTTTCATCTCCGAAGCGTCTCATGGCTTGTCTTACTGGCTTGGAGCCAGGGATTATCTGTAGGGAATGCTCGGCAAGTTTCCTAGGTACACTTGTCATGTCAGATGGCTGCCATGCGAAGATGTCCCGGTTCTCACGGAGGAACTCGACGAGCGTGCTTTCCTATTTGGGGGACAGATTTGTCCCAATGGAGGTGGTCTTGGCGGCATCGCCAGCAACAAGTTCCACCTGTTTTGTATCAACTGTGGGCTTGAAGGTGAGCGGGGAGGCGGAAACCTCTTGCTTGGATGCCGGCATCTCCGCGGGGTCCGTGGCGGCGTGGATTTCTTTGAACTCCTTGCCAAAGAACACTGCTTCCGCGAAAGCCGCTTCTCCTTCCTCGCACTCTTTTGCCTTTCTGAAGCTGCCATAAATGGTGATTATGCCATCCGGTCCTGGCATCTTCAGCTGGTTGTAGATGTAGCATGGCCTAGCATGGAAACTGTGGAAGGCGGGGCGGCCAAAGATCATGTGGTATGTGCTTTTGAACGGGACCACCTCAAAGGTTATGGGCTCTTCCCGATAATTTTCTTCACTGCCGAAGGCAACCTTGAGGGTGATGGACCCGAGGGACTTAGCTTGGCGGCTAGGAACCACTCCATAAAAAGTGATAGCACTGTGGCGGAGTTGGGTCTTGGTAAGGCCAAGTTTTGTCAAAGTTTCCACGTACATGATGTTCAGGCTGCTGCCGCCATCCATTAGGCACTTGGAGAACTCGTAGCCGTGGATTACAGAGCATACTACCATGGCGTAATATCCATCTGAGATGTGCTCTGGATGATCGTCGCGGCTCCAGCGCGCCGGTACTTCGGACCATCGGACGTACTGGCGGACTTTTGGCACGGTGGCATTGAGGGAGCGCATAGCAGCTCGTTGTGCCTTAGCCGTGGGAGGTCCAAGGAACGTGTGAAAGGCTCCTTTTTTGTTTTTGATTGGGTTACCCTTGCCAGCCTCACCCTCTGCCTTTTCAGCGGGTTTGGGCGCAGGGTCTTCATCCATATCACTGCCATCCTTCGATTCCTTGTCTTTGTCCGCTTTTCCTTTGCCACGAGGCCGTTGTCGCCGATTGCGCTTGTAGCCAGCTTCTTGATCCGCCTTGATGTCGTTGACAAATTTGCAGTTCCGGTTGGTGTGATTGCACTTCCCTGAAGTGTCGCGATGGGCAAAGCATGGCATATTGCGGTATTCATCATAGGATACAGGGGCAGATGGCGCCGAAGCTGGAGCTGTAGAGCTCCGCGGCTAGCCACAGCTAGTACCATGTCCTCTACCGCGCTGGCTGCTTTGACCCTTATCGGCAAAGGTTGTGGCCACCATATCCGGAGTTTGCTGCTCTTCTGGCGGATTCTTCCGTTTATTGCTATTGTTCCGCTTTCCAGTATTCTGGATGGCGGAAGCCTTCAGGGACTCGCGGGCGTCATCGTCGGCGGCCGCGTAGTTGCTTGCAATGGTGATCATGGAGTTTAGGGTTAATTTCCCTTTGTTTCTTTCCCGCAATAGGCGATGGCGGAGCAGCTGGCCTCTCTCCAAACTGTCGATGAACGCGAGGATGGCGGATTCATCGGTAACCCCTTCACAGGAGTTCTTCATATCTAGCCATCACGCAAGGAAAGTTTAGGAGGTCTCATCGTCAGCCCATCGGCACCTTTGGAGGTCACCAATATTATGGGGTCTCTTGTAAGTACCCTCGAAGTTTTTGGTGAACGCAGTCTGCATATCGAACCAGGTTTGGATGGAATTTTCTGCCAAGTCGTTGATCCACTGCCGTGATGTGCCAGATAGCATCAGGGGCAGATAGCGGACAACAACGTTGGGTGATCCACCGGCGAACTGCACTGCATTGAAGTAGTCTTGTAACCAAGTTAGAGGCCTATCGACTCCATTGTACTGGCGGATATTTTTCTCGATTTTGAACCCATGTGGGATGGGCTCATCACGGATCCGTTGTCCAAAGCACTTTGGGCCGAGGAAGAAGGCTGTTTGAGACTTGGCAATCTCGTTTAGGTGGGTACGCGTGTCGTAGGGCTTCTGGTCTTGCAAATCCTTGCGAGAGTTGCATGATTTTGCTGGTCCGCCGCCGCCACCGCCGCCGCCATGGGGGCTGCCTGGTGGGGATGGCGAAGGATCACGTCGTCTTTTACTCTCGCCGTCCTACGATTGATCTCTGCAGCTACGATGGCTTCCCTCTGCTCTCCGTGGAGATGGATCATCGTCATGATGGCGGGAGCCTTGCCCTTTGTCATCGTGGTGGATCCGCCATCTCGGCTGGCTTCCCATCGTGGCGGATCGTCTCTGCGTCCAGCGTCACGGCTTCGTCCTTGCTTGCCATCATTGTCGCGTATGACGATTCCTCCCTTTGGGACTTCGAAGGTCTTATACTTTGGTGGCAGCATGTTGGTCTTATGGCGGGGAGCAGCGTTGTCTTGCTGGTATCCGTAGGTAGGGTAGTTCTTGCGAGGTGGTGATGGATTTTTCTGCGGGCCCTTGCCGTGTGGCTTGTCATCGGAGGATATTGGGATGGCATCTGCCCGGTTGCGAGCTTCTCTTCTTTGGACTTCTGAGGATCCGGTATGAGATTCGTTATCAGGGCGCGTACCATAGTTGCCATTACCCCGAGCTTTGGAGGTAGTGCTGGACCTGCACAGCACGGGATCAGATTCAAGCCGTCGTGACGACGTAGCTTTCTCCTGCTGCACCAATGCTTTGGTCATCAATTTTACCGCCGTCTCTAGGGCTGCTGGGCTTTTATTATGCTCCAATAGCTCCTTTGCGGCCATGATGTTCTCAATGGGCGTAGCCCTGACTTCATCGCGGTTCTTGTCCACGTATGGCAGGTTCTTGATATACATCTTGGCCAGAGTTTCTGCGGTTGGTACGGTGAACTCAAGGTTTCGTACCAGCTGTGGGTCACCTCCCTCGTCCATCTGGTTCTAGATGAGAGTGACATACTTCTCCTCCATGTTCCTTGCACGCTTCAGCGTGTCTTGAGCTTTAGCAATGTCGCCATCTAGCTGTTGGCCCATCTTCTCGACTCGCTTTGCTTCTTTGAGGATTGCTCGCCTTTTCTTCTCGAGATCGTTCACATCCCTGACATAGTCAGGGGTGATTGGATCTGCTAGAGTTCCGTAGATGACCTTGTCCAGCGGGGTCGTGAAGTCTTCTAGGTGATGGACCTCGGGGATGGCGGGTTGCAGGGTCCTGGGGCCGCCCTGGATCTCAGGAAGCTGTTCTGTGGCGGGATCGGCGGCTGGTGGCGGGTTACCCTGCTCTTTGCTGGCATCTCCGTCCTGGGCTGCCTGAGATGGCGGATCACCGGTTTTCTGCCCAGCGTCATCTCCTTTGTTGGTCATGAACACCTACTTGGCGGCTGTGTTCTGTTCTTCAAGTGCTTGCTGAGCTAACTCCGCCTCGATCCTTCTCATGGCGGCGTCATAGTGATCAGAATCATAGCCTTTGCTATCCCAGTCATCCGATTCACCACTTTCATTAAGTGCCTCTAGGATGGATTCACCTGGGCTATCTTCTCCATTGGAGGTAGATCCCGAAGTGATACATGTGAAAGCCACAAGGCAGTACCGCGGTGTCTCTAACGCCAGATTGCTCATGGCGGAATCACAGCGATCTACCACCACTTTCTCTACCTCTAGGGTGGGCTGGGTGGGATTATTTTTTAGATCCGATCTAGGTAACTTAGGAAGTTCCAGATCAGATGAGTCCTCCTCCGTATCCAGCTCAAAAGCGGTCCGTTTGGGGGTTTCAGCCATACCGATCCGCTGGAAATTGGTTTCCATAGCGGGGGTAGGGTTTGTCTCTCCAATGAAGATATGGATATCTCCGATCAGAACGACGGTAAATGGAGCAGGGTCTTCTCTAGCCGGCACCCAGAGGTTATCCGCTGGGACGATGGGGAAGCCAGAATCGTAGAGGACGCGCCCGATGGCGACGGTGTCGCCGATGCCTGCGAAGGCGGATCCCGCCTAGATCCACGCTCCTGACGCATTTTGCCCCACGGTGGGCGCCAACTGTCGTGGTTTCGTCAACAGATCTGCCATAGGGGTAGGTGTATGGCGGTGTGGAAGGGGGTGAACACGGCGGAGCGATCCGGGATGGTGGTAGCACGAGTTTACCCAGCTTCAGATCCCGCAACGGTGGCGAGACCCTACGTGCTGCTATAATTCACTATATGGCAACAAGTGCTCGATTACAATGATGAGGTTGGTTGTTTCGCTATGCGATTGGCCGTAAGTCTAAGCTGGTGTGTTGTGTCTCAAGGGCTTCCCCACACCGGGCTTATAAAGGCGCCTGGCGTGGGCTACACGGTGGTACCGGAGCGGATACAACTTGGAGTCCTAGACTAAGTCCTATGTGTGTACTACAAGGCAACCCGCCATGGGCCTATCTCCGGATCCGCCATAAGCGCCTCCGTCCAGTACCGCCATGGTCTCTCCAGCAACTGGGCTGCCCGGTAGGCAATCCACCATACCATCCTGATGGGCCACCCTGGCTTGCTGGTTTAGGACTACGTCGCTGGTATACCCGTTTGGTATATCCCCAACAATCATCACGTGAGATGATGTAGCTTTAATGGTGAACATCAACATGTTGATCATATGATCCATATGACTCAAGCTTGACCTTTCGGTCTATGTGTTCTGAGGCCATGTCTGTACATGCTAGGCTTCTCAAGTTTAACCCAAGCATTTTCGCATGTGTAAATCTGGCTTACACCCGTTGTATGTGAACGTAGAGTTTATAGCAGCCAATCATCACATGATGCTTCAAAACGATGATCTTTCGCAATGGTGCATACGAGGGGAGAACATATTTTATCTTGAAATTAAGTGTGAGGGATCATCTTATAATGCTACCGTTGCGATCAAAGCAAAATAAGATGCATAAAGGATAAACATCACATGCATATACAATATGTGATAAGGTATAGCCAATCTTCGCGCATTGATCTCCATCTCGTGCGCACCGGCATGATCTCCATCACTCCACCATGATTGCCTCCACCATGAATAGCAACTACGACTATTGCTAACTACTTAGCGATAAAGTAAAGCTATTATATGGCGTATAAGAAGTTGACACATAGGTCATACAAAATTATAAAGACAACCATATGGCTCCTGCCGGTTGTGAACTCATCGACATGTAAGTCGTGAAATATTACAAAACGTAATCATTGCATACATCAAATATATCATCATACACATCACATCTTGTAGCAATACCATATCACAAACACTCCCTGCAAAAACAAGTTAGACGCCTCTAATTTATTGATTGCATGTTTTACGTGTCTTATGGGAGCTACGCTTAAAAACGGTTCTTACCTGCGCAAAGCCACAACGGTGATATTATGGTTGCCAACATCCATTGTAAATCCCATGACAACTATAGTGAAAGAAACTGGCATCCACCAGCCGCATGTGTGGAACAAGCCACACGTCAAGTGCGGAGCCGGTCTCGTGAACGAGGTCGCGTAAGGTTGGTCTGGACCGCTTCGATCTCACTATACCGCGCCATAAGAAGTACACAAAATAGAGGTTTGCAACAGGAAAACATCAACGCCCGCAACAAGCATGTTGCGTTTTACTCGTGTAAAACATCTACGCATAGATCTCGCTCTGATACCACTGAAGGGTTTCACAGCATAGAAAACAAAAAATTTCCTACGAAGACGAACAAGAATAGCCAAGATCTGATCTACGAGATGCAAAACAATGAGCGGGGAAATCAGATCTACATACCCTTGTAGATCGCACAGCAGAAATGTTCAGATGAACATGGTCGGCGTAGTCGTACTAGCGTCTCTTCCTCGCGATCTGATCTGATCCAAGCGCCACAACGGGCGGCGCCTCCAAGCGTTGCACACGTACAGCGCAACGACGTCTCCTCCTCCTCGGTCCAGCAAGGTGCGGTGGAGTGGTAGATGGGATCAGTAGCACGACGGCATGGTGCTTATGGTGGAGAGTATCTGCGAGCAGGGCTTCGCCTACACGCACGAGGTGGAAGAAGATAGACAAAAGGGGCTAGTCAAACTAGGGCAAAAGAGCTACAGGCTATAAACAAGAGAGACGGCGGCTAGAGCTGAACAAGATTCATCCCCACGCGCCCTGGTCTACTCCCTTTTATAAGACCCATCGCGATGACTTGCAAGACAGGGCGATTGCCCTTTACGTGAACTCCACGTCGCCCAGCATCGATCGTATCAGAGCTGGCTTCTGGCGAGCGAGGCATGTAGCGTGGCGCGGGAGGGCCACTCCCTCGATCGATCCAGCGATCGGAGGACAGGGCGAGCGGTGCCTGCCCAGCACGCGGCCCAGGCATGCGCAGCCGGCCCAGCTGCTCTTGGCCCAGGTGAGCATGCGGTACTCCCTGTCGCGCGGGGTAGAGGGCAGCGCGGCGGCCGGCCCAGCCGGCCCAGGCGCAAGGCCTGCCCAGCCACAAGCAGGCTGCCTGCAAGGCGCGGGCCCAACTGAGGTGCGGGACGGCCGGCCCAGCAGCCACCGCATCCTTCTTTTTTTTCTTTTCTTTTGCCTTTTTCCTTTTTGCAGTTTGTCTACATGGAGCTACTAAATAGGCCCATTGGCAATACTTTGCACAGACTACATTTAGCCCTTATTTATTTCTAGTAAATAAATATATGTATTAACATTTATTAATTCAATTAATTAATAAATCATTAATTATCTTCCCAAAACAATTCCGTAACTCTCCGAAACTATTTCCATAAATCCCGAAACTACCCTAGCGTCGATGAACGTTAAGTGTGTGACCCTACGGGTTCGAGAATGTGCGGACACGATCGCAATAAATAATCAATAGAGGGATCTGGAAATCCATATCGACTCCCACATATTCAACAAAGATCATTATCGGTGAACCACGATGTCAGGATTCAATTAATCCCGTATACAAATTCCTTTGTCTCGCGATATTTTACTTGCCCGAGATTCGATCGTCGGTATCGCCATAACTAGTTCAATCTCATTCACAGCAAGTACTGTTTACTCGTTCCGTAATCCAATATCACCCTGTGATTAAACTCATTAATCACGTGTTTGCAAACGGTGTATGATATTGATTACCAAGTGGGCCCGGAGTATATCTCTCCGACATGGGAGGGACAAATCTCATCTCGATACATGCAACCCAACAAGTACTTTCCGATTACCTGAAAGACACCTTTATGATCACCCCCTCATAGTGTGACGTTTGATGACCTCAAAGCTCTCTTCCGGTACCAGGGAGTGGCATTATCTCATGGTCTAAGGAATAGGATACTGACATAGGAAAAGCTAGGCAATTGTGAACACAATAACACGATCTAATTGTTGTGCTTAATTTGGGTCTGCCCATCACATCATTCTCCTAATGACATGACCTCATTATTAATCGACAACTCATATCTATGGTTAGGAAACCTTAACCATCATTAATCAATGAGCTAGTCTAGTAAAGGCATACTACGGACACGGTGTTTGTTCATAAACCACACAAGTATTAATGTTTCCACTTAATACAATTCTAGCATGGAATATAAACATTATCATGAACAAGAAATATGATAATAACAATATTATTATTGCCTCTAGGGCATATTTCCTTCACGTACAACCACAAGAGTCCCTATAATGGCACCCTCTCAACTAACTAACTTGCCTAGTATGTTCCATGAGTCACATAGTTCGGGATTTCCATTTGGCATAAGCATGGAAAATGTTTGTGAAAAGGTGCATAGCATATAGGGCATGGTCGGGTTCAAGCGGAGTGCGGCTTCGATCTTGATCCCTGCGCACAACCTTTGGGACCGACTTTGGGACTCAACCCGTTACGGCGGGCTGCTCTAAGGCGTGACTCATGGTCTAGGCGAAAGTAAGGTAAAGGCCATGGTCAACCACCCTCTGCCGGCCCTCCTTGGAAGAGAGCTTTACCGGTGGCACTAAGAGTCGGCTAGCACGTGTGGGTAAAGTTGTGCACCCCTGCAGGGTTAAATCTGTTCAAAAAGCTGTGTCCACGGCAAGGTTAGAAAAAGCGCTAGGCGTAAGTGAGGCGGTTTGTATTCGCCTAGTGCCTAGGCAGTGCTTACGCGCCCTAGGCGTGGCCTAGGCGGTCACAATTTTTACCATCAAGCATGTATATGAGCTATTATATGGAATATACATTAATTTAGAGCATCTAAATGAGTAAACTTTCAACAACTACCATTGGAATATGGCACATTTGGTTCGCCGGTGCAATCTGGCATTTTTTCTTGTTGGGAAAGCATATTTCTTGGTTGGACTGCCTAGACTTCCGCCTAGGCCCCAGGCGAGGCATTTGTCCATTGCCTAGTGCCTAAGCGTGCTTAAGCGTTGCCTAGGCGTCACCTTTTCCAACACTGGTCCACGGTTATGGACGACTTGGGAACAAATTCTGTGATCATAGAGAACTTTAACCTAATCGTAAAACTTAACAAATAAAGTGTGCATAGGATTACTTCCTCGGGGTGATAGAGGGGGTGATCCTAGTGGATAGGTTCAACTGATGATGATCAGTGGTTATGAAAGATCAAGATATTTGGTGGATTTGAAAGATGCTACAATTGCTTGGTGGATCTAAATAGTAGTTGTTGCTCGGTGGACATAAGAATGATGGTTTGGTGGATGTCTCAATGATGATGAAATATATCACTCTCTTATCCCTTTTAAATGTTCTAAATAGATGAGCTTCTCTTCTTCCTGGTTTATGCAAATAAAACTTGCTTTACGCAAAGAAACTCCAAAGAAGGCCTTTCTAGCCAACATGTAGCTAATAGGTTAGTAAGTCTTGCTGAGTACCTTTTGTACTCAACCTTGCCTCGTTGATATTTTTATAGCAGTGTAAGTTTCCCCTCGAAGGTTCTACAAACATCGACATCGACGAGTAGCTTGGGTTCCCAGGCGGCAGCCTAGAATCTATGGATTGGGACGTCGCCGTTATGCTCCAGGCCTCTTAGGCCATTTGGTCTTGCTATGTCTAATAGCATAACTTCACTTTCGTTGATTGATGATTGACAGGTCAGTGACCTCTACTTGTAATTTGCTTCTTGCTCTCTTAAGAGCTTGCTATATTACTTTTGAGTCATAGAGTCACTGTTGTTTTACCGATTCCCTCACTGTAAGGCTCTTAAGCTCTCGGTTAGGCTTATGTCAGATGAAGGTCAGGATTTGTCTAGCCTTGATCCCAGGGGTCCCCACAGGCTTTGGTATCAGAGCAGGACTGTCTGTAGGGAAACCTTGCTATTGGTCGATGTTGAGTCTAGTGTTTGAGAAAACTATTTGAAAGCTAAAAGTATCTACAAAAACTCTAAGTAGGCTTCTTTTTATTCCTTATATGGTATCACTCTAATTCTGAGTCACCTTACCTTGTGTTGATTTGAAAAGTTTTTCTATCTCCTCTCGTCTTTCAAAATCTTGGTGCCTCTTGGTAGGCCGTTTAACCATTTGACCTAGGGTTGAGTTCTCTAGAGTTTGTTGTGTGTTCTTTGTTCCGTCTTTCTCTCATTATAGTTGAGAGATTTTTTTCCATCATGATCTCTCTACTTTGTGGATTCTACCTCATTCTGTTCTATGCTTTGAGGCTTCCTTTCGCCTTGTATGCCTCCTTCTTCTTTGTTTGCCCACTTTCGAATCCATACCTTGTTCTGGAAGCTACCTTTTTAGACTACTACATCATAGTGTCCTTTGTGTCACTCAATTAGTAGTTACTCCTTTCTCTCTGTTCTAACCCTTGTAGTTACTCCTTTCTTGTTGTTCTAATCCTTGGACTTGAACCTAAGGTCCCGGATTGTGCTGGATTCCAGTACATGAAGCTGGCCTTTAACCCAAGATCCATTCCGTTGAACCCTTTGTGTTAATGATACTACATTAACTCAAAATTTCTAATTCCAACCTTGTGGTTGTCATCGTGATTGACTCGCGTCAACAAGGGTCTTCCCTACCACTAGCTATCGCAGAGGTTCTATCATGGAACCAAATGGATCACGATAAGAGTTCTCTTAGACAGTCTCACATGTATGTCCATGACTCTGCCACTGAAGGGTTTCGCAGCATAGTAAATCAAAAAAATTCCTACGGAAGCGAACAAGAAAGCCAAGATCTAATCTAGGAGATGTAATCAACGAGAGAGGTAGATGAGATCTTCATACCCTTGAAGAAATCGCACAGCAGAAACGTTCAACGGAACGTGGATGATGTAGTCGTACTAGCCGTCTCCTCCCCGCGATCCGATCCGATCCTACGCCACAAGTGGCGGCGCCTCCGAGAGTTGCACACGTACGGTGCATCGACGTCTCCTCCTTCCTTGGTCCAGCAAGTATGGTGGAGAGATAGATTGGATCAGCAGCACGATGGCGTGGTGCTTATGGTGGAGAGTTTCTGCGGCAGGGCTTCGCCTACGCACAGTCGCGAGAGAGAGAGGTGGAGGGGCAGCAGTTGGCCGGCAGCTAGGGTTGGAGTGCAAGGGGGCTGCGCCCCTGCCCCCCTTATATGGGGGGCAGGCCGGCTACCTTGGCCCCTCCTCCAAGCCCTAGGGCGGCGGCTAAGGGGGAAGAGTAGGGGGCAAGTCTTCCCCCCCCCCTCTTCTGGAAGGTTCCCCTAGGGATTCCCCTAGGGCTGGCCGGCTGGGCCTTTGGGTCCTTGTGCGCCTGGCCCAAAGTGGCCAGGGCACTTCCCCTTAGGCCCACGCAGGCCTCTGACAAGTGGGCCCACGTTGGTCCCACTCCGGAACCTTCTAGAACCTTCTGGTACAATACCGATAAACTCCGAAACGATTCCGGAATCCAAAAACTGCTTTCCTTTATATGAATCTTATTCTCCAGACCATTCCGGAACCTCTCGTGATGTCCTAGATCTCATCCGAGACTCCGAACAAAAACTCATAAACCAATTATCCATACTATCCTAGCGTCGATGCACGTTAAGTGTGTGACCCTATGGGTTCGAGAATATGCAGACATGATCTTCTATCAATAACCAACAGCGGGATCTGGAAACCCATATTGACTCCCACATATTCATCGATGATCATATCGGATGAACCACGATGCCAGGATTCAATTAATCCCGTATATGTATTCCCTTCGTCACACGATATATTACTCGCCCGAGATTCGATCGTCGGTATCGCCATACCTAGTTCAATCTCGTTCACAGCAAGTACTTTACTCGTTCCGTAATCCGATATCACTTCGTGATTAACTCCTTAACCACATGCTTGCAAGCGGTGTTGATATCGATTACCGAGTGGGCCCAAAGTATATCTCTCTGACTTGGGAGGGACAAATTCCATCTCGATACATACAACCCAACAAGTACTTTCCGATCACCTGAGAGACACCTTTATGATCACCCTCACATAAGATAACGTTTGATGACCTCAAAGCTTTCTTCCGATACCAGGGAGTTGTATTATCTCATGGTCTAAGGAATACAATACATGACATAGGAAAAGCTTCGCAAAGATGAACACAATGACACGATCTAATTGCTCTGCTTTATTTGGGTCTGTCCATCACATCATTCTCCTAATGATATGATCTCATTATTAATTGACAACTCATATCTATGGTTAGGAAACCTTAACCATCATTAATCAATGAGCTAGTCCATAGAGGCGTACTAGGGACACAGTGTTGTTCATAAACCACACAAGTATTAAAGTTTCCGCTTAATACAATTCTATCATGGAATATAAATATTATCATGAACAAGAATTATAATAATAACA
Organism: Dactylis glomerata; assembly: GCA_007115705.1. Taxonomy (NCBI): domain Eukaryota; kingdom Viridiplantae; phylum Streptophyta; class Magnoliopsida; order Poales; family Poaceae; genus Dactylis; species Dactylis glomerata. The sequence continues at coordinate 842,153 of QXEO01000091.1, forward strand.
TCTTTATTATTGCCTCTAGGGCATAATTCCAACAGTCTCCCACTTGCACTAGAGTCAATAATCTAGTTTACATCTGGCAACAATCTAACACCCATGGCATTAAGGTGCTGATCATGTTTTGCTCGTGGAAGAGGTTTAGTCAACGGATCTGCGACATTCAGATCTGTATGTACTTTGCTAATCTTCAGATCTCCATCTGATATATAATCTCGAATTATATGGAAATGGCAGTTGATGTGCTTGGTTTTTGGATGATATCTTGGTTCCTTAGCCAGTGCTATGGCGCCAGTGTTGTTGCACAATATCTCCAGTGGGTCCAAGGCATTTGGAACCACACCAAGCTCAGTGATGAAGTTCCTGATCCAAACTCCTTCACTTGATGCTTCCGAAGCAGCCATGTATTCCGCTTCTGTTGTAGATCCCGCGATCATGCTTTGCTTGCAGCTTCTCCAGCTCACAGCTCCACCATTCAAAATATAAACGCATCCTGTCTGAGATTTAGAATCATCCGGGTCGGTGTCGAAGCTAGCGTCGACGTAACCTTTTACGACGAGCTCCTCATCACCTCCATAGACCAAGAACATTTCTTTAGTCCTATTTAAATACTTTAGGATGTTCTTTACGGCTGTCCAGTGTTCCACTCCTGGATCACTTTGGTATCTGCTCGTCAAACTAAGAGCATTGGACACATCCGGTCTAGTACATAGCATGGCATACATGATAGAACCTATGGCCGAGGCATATGGCACTTTGCTCATAGTATCTCTATCTTTTACCGTAGCTGGACACTGAGCCTTGCTCAATATCTTACCTGACAACATGGGCAATGAACCTTTCTTTGCTTTATCCATTCTGAACCTTTTCAGAACTTTGTCCAGGTATGTACTTTGGCTTAAAGCTATTAGGCGTCTTTCTCTATCTCTATAGATTTTTATGCCTAATATATAAGTAGCTTCTCCTAGGTCTTTCATTGAAAAACATTTATTCAAATAACTCTTCACATCGTTAAGCATACCGATGTCATTTCCAATAATTAATATGTCATCCACATATAGTACTAAAAATGTCACCGAGCTCCCACTCACTTTCTTGTAGATACAAGCTTCGTAGCAATTTGGAACAAATCCAAAACTCTTGATCACTTGATCAAAACGAAGGTTCCAACTCCGAGATGCTTGCTTCAGTACATAAATGGAACGCTGAAGTTTGCACACCTTATTAGCATCCTTAGGATCGACAAAACCTTCGGGCTGCATCATATACAACTCTTCATCAATGTTGCCATTGAGGAACGCAGTCTTGACATCCATCTGCCATATTTCATAATCATGAAACGCAGCAATTGCTAATAAAATCCGAATGGACTTAAACATCGCTACGGGAGAGAAAGTCTCATCATAGTCAACACCTTGAACTTGCCGAAAACCTTTTGCGACAAGCCGAGCTTTATATACAGTAACATTACCATCCGCGTCCGTTTTCTTCTTGAAAATCCATTTGCACTCAACGGCCTTACGGTCGCTAGGAGGGTCCACCAAAGTCCACACTTGGTTTTCACTCATGGATCCCAATTCGGATTTCATGGCCTCTAGCCATTTCTCAGAGTCTGGGCTCATCATCGCTTCCTCATAGTTTGCAGGTTCACTGGTGTCTAACAACAAGACTGTTAAGACAGGGTTGCCGTACCATTCAGGAGTGGCACGTGACCTTGTCGACCTGCGAAGTTCAGTAGTAGCATCGTTCGAAGTTTCATGATCTTTATCATTAGCTTCCTCTCTTGTTGGTGCAGACGGCACCGGAACAACTTCAGGTGCTGCGCTACTCTCCAACTCGAGAGAAGGTTCAATAACCTCGTCTAGCTCTACCTTCCTCCCACTCACTTCTTTCGAGAGAAACTCTTTCTCAAGAAAGGATCCGTTCTTTGCAACAAACACTTTGCCTTCGGATCTGTGGTAGAAGGTATACCCAATCGTTTCATTAGGGTATCCTATGAAGACGCATTTCTCCGCTTTGGGTTCGAGCTTGTCCGGCATCAACTTCTTGACGTAAGCTTCGCATCCCCAAACTTTAAGAAACGACAACTTAGGTTTAGCACCAAACCATAGTTCATACGGTGTCGTCTCAACAGATTTAGATGGTGCCCTATTTAAAGTGAATGCAGCGGTTTCTAATGCATAACCCCAAAATGATAACGGCAAATCTGTAAGAGACATCATCGATCGCACCATATCTAATAGAGTTCGATTCCGGCGTTCAGACACACCATTGCGCTCTGGTGTTCCGGGTGGCGTGAGTTGCGAAATGATTCCGCTTGCTTTAAGATGCGTGAGAAAATCATAACTCAAATACTCACCTCCACGATCGGATCGCAGAAATTTAATTTTCCTGTTACGATGGTTTTCCACTTCGTTCTGAAATTCTTTGAACTTTTCAAACGTTTCAGATTTATGTTTCATTAAATAGATATACCCATATCTACTTAAGTCATCAGTAAAAGTGAGAAAATAGCGATATCCACCGCGCGTCGAAACACTCATTGGTCCGCACACATCGGTATGTATGATTTCCAATAAGTCCGTTGCTCGCTCCATTATTCCGGAGAACGGGGTTTTGATCATCTTGCCCATGAGGCACGGTTCGCACGTGTCAAATGATTCAAAATCAAGAGACTCCAAAAGTCCATCAGAATGGAGTTTTTTCATGCGTTTTACACCAATATGACCTAGACGGCAGTGCCACAAATAAGTTGGATTATCACTATCCACTTTGCATCTTTTAGCCTTAATGTTATGGATGTGCGTTTCATTGCTTTCGAGATTCAGAAGAAATAAACCATTCACAACAGGTGCATGACCATAAAAGATGTTATTCATATAAATAGAACAACCATTATTCTCAGATTTAAATGAATAACCGTCTTGCAATAAACACGATCCAGATATAATGTTCATGCTCAACGCAGGCACATAATAACATTTATTAAGGTTTAAAACTAATCCCGAAGGTAAAACTAAGGAGAGCGTGCCGACGGCCATCACATCAACTTTTGATCCATTGCCAACGTGCATCGTCACCTCATCCCTTGCTAGCCGCCGTCTATTCCGTAGCTCCTGTTTCGAGTTACAAATATTAGCAACTGAACCAGTATCATATACCCAGACACTACAACGAGCGCTAGTAAGGTAAACATCAATAACATGTATATCAAATATACCTTTAATGGTGCCAGCCTTCTTGTCCGCTAAGTACTTTGGACAGTTGCGCTTCCAGTGACCCTTGTCCTTGCAATAGAAGCACTCAGTGTCCGGCTTAGGTCCAGACTTGAGCTTCTTCTCAGCAGGGGCAACGCGCTTGCCGCTGCCTTTCTTGAAGGATCCCTTTGCACCCTTAGCTTTCTTAAAGCTAGTGGTCTTGTTGACCATCAACACATGATTATCTTTCTTGATATCCACCTCCGCAGCTTTCAGCTTAGCGAAGAGCTCAGTGATCGTATCAGTGGAACCAATTTGATTGTGAGTAACTACAAAACCTTTGTAGCTAGGAGGGAGTGATTGCAGAACTCTGTCAATCTTGAGCTCTTCTGGAATCTTGCAGTCTAGTTGCTCAAGGCGTTGAGTGTAGCCCGACATCTTAATGGCGTGCTCACTAACGGAACTCCCTTCCTCCATCTTGCAGTTAAAGAACTTCTCAGAGATTGCATATCTCTCAGAACGGGCTTGAGTCTGAAACATGGTTTTCAGTTCCTCAAGTATCTCATAAGGCCTGCCGAACTCCTCAAAACGATTTTGAAGTTCCGGTTTCATAGCAAACAACATGGTACTCTTAATCACTCCATAATCATCTTTGCATGACTGATAAACAGCTTTTTCATCAGCCGGCGCATCAGTAGCAGGGGCGTCACCTAGCGCTTTCTCAAGTACATAGGCTTTTTGTCCGCCAGCGAGAATGATTCTCAGATTGCGGAACCAGTTGGTGAAGTTAGACCCATTGTTCTTAAGCTTTTCTTTCTCAGCAAACACGTTGAAGTTGAAGTTGGACTTAGCCATTTGATCTACAACATTGCAAGTACAATTTAGACTATGTTCATGATAACCAGTTCAACTTAATCAAATTACTAGATGAACTCCCACTAAATTCAACATCCCTCAAGTTGTTTAGTGAACACGATCCAAATTCACCACACCTAATCCGATCTTCACGAGAAGAGATGTGGTTTCAATGGTGGACAACTAAGTGTCGATCATATCATTCATATGACTCATGTTTAACCTTTCGGTTCGTGTGTTCCGAGGCCATGTCTGTACATGCTAGGCTCGTCAAGTCAAACCCAAGTATTTCCGCGTGTGCAAAACTGGCTTGCACCCGTTGTATGTGAACGTAGAGTTTATAGCACCCGATCGTCACGAGGTGCTTGAAAACGACGAACTTTCGCAACGGTGCATACATGGGGAGAACACAATTTTATCTTGATCTTTAAGTGAGGAATCATCTTATAATGCTACCGTCGTGATCTAAGCATAATAAGATACATAAAAGGATAAACATCACATGCATATAATTTTATGTGACATGGTATAGCCAATCTCCGCGCAATGATCTCCATCTTGTGCGCGCCGGCATGATCTCCATCACTCCACCATGATTGCCTCCACCACGAATAGCAACTACAACTATTGCTAACTACTTAGCGATAAAGTAAAGCTATTACATGGCGTATAAGAAGTTGACACGCAGGTCATACACAATTATAAAGACAACCATATGGCTCCTGCCGGTTGTGAACTCATCGACATGCAAGTCGTGAAAGATTACAAAACATGATCATTGCATACATCTCAATTCATACACATCATGTCTTGGGCCATACCATATCACAAAACACTCCCTGCAAAAACAAGTTAGACGCCTCTACTTTGTTGTTGCATGTTTTACGTGGCTTATGGGAGTAACAAGCTAAGAACAATTCTTACCTACGAAAAGCCACAACGGTGATATTATGGTTGCTAACATCCGTTGTAAATCTCATGACTACTATAGTGAGAGAAACTGGCATCCACCAGCCGCATGTGTGGAACAAGCCACACGTCAAGTGCGGAGCCGGTCTCGCGAACGAGGTCGCGTAAAGTTGGCCTGGACCGCTTCGATCTCACTATGCCGCGCCATAAGAAATACAAAACAAAGAGGTTTGCAACAGAAAACATCAACGCCCGCAACAAGCATGTTGCGTTCTACTCGTGAAACACATCTACGCATAGATCTAGCTCTGATACCACTGAAGGGTTTCGCAGCATAGTAAATCAAAAAAATTCCTACGAAAGCGAACAAGAAAGCCAAGATCTAATCTAGGAGATGTAATCAACGAGAGAGGTAGATGAGATCTCATACCCTTGAAGAAATCGCACAGCGGAAACGTTCAACGGAACGTGGATGATGTAGTCGTACTAGCCGTCTCCTCCCCGCGATCCGATCCGATCCTACGCCGCAAGTGGCGGCGCCTCCGAGAGTTGCACACGTACGGTGCAGCGACGTCTCCTCCTTCCTTGGTCCAGCAAGTATGGTGGAGAGATAGATTGGATCAGCAGCACGACGGCGTGGTGCTTATGGTGGAGAGTTTCTGCGGCAGGGCTTCGCCTACGCACAGTCGCGAGAGAGAGAGGTGGAGGGGCAGCAGTTGGCCGGCGGCTAGGGTTGGAGTGCAAGGGGGCTGCGCCCCTGCCCCCCCCCCCCTTATATGGGGGGCAGGCCGGCTGCCTTGGCCCCTCCTCCAAGCCCTAGGGCGGCGGCTAAGGGGGCAAGTCTTCACCCCCCCCCCTCTTCTGGAAGGTTCCCCTAGGGTTTCCCCTAGGGCTGGCCGGCTGGGCCTTTGGGGCCTTGTGCGCCTAGCCCAAAGTGGCCAGGGCACTTCCCCTTAGGCCCACGCAGACCTCTGACAAGTGGGCCCACGTTGGTCCCACTCCGGAACCTTCTAGAACCTTCCGGTACAATACCTATAAACTCCGAAACGATTCCGGAATCCAAAAACTGCTTTCCTTTATATGAATCTTATTCTCCAGACCATTCCGGAACCTCTCGTGATGTCCTGGATCTCATCCGAGACTCCGAACTAAAACTCATAAACCAATTATCCATACTATCCTAGCGTCGATGCACGTTAAGTGTGTGACCCTACGGGTTCGAGAATATGCAGACATGATCTTCTATCAATAATCAACAGTGGGATCTGGAAACCCATATTGACTCCCACATATTCATCGATGATCATATCGGATGAACCACGATGCCAGGATTCAATTAATCTCGTATATGTATTCCCTTCGTCACACGATATATTACTCGCCCGAGATTCGATCGTCGGTATCGCCATACCTAGTTCAATCTCGTTCACAGCAAGTACTTTACTCATTCCGTAATCCGATATCACTTCGTGATTAACTCCTTAACCACATGCTTGCAAGCGGTGTTGATATCGATTACCGAGTGGGCCCGAAGTATATCTCTCTGACTTGGGAGGGACAAATTCCATCTCGATACATACAACCCAACAAGTACTTTCCGATCACCTGAGAGACACCTTTATGATCACCCTCACATAGGATGACGTTTGATGACCTCAAAGCTTTCTTCCGATACCAGGGAGTTGTATTATCTCATGGTCTAAGGAATACAATACATGACATAGGAAAAGCTTCGCAAAGATGAACACAATGACACGATCTAATTGCTCTGCTTTATTTGGGTCTGTCCATCACATCATTCTCCTAATGATATGATCTCATTATTAATTGACAACTCATGTCTATGGTTAGGAAACCTTAACCATCATTAATCAATGAGCTAGTCCATAGAGGCGTACTAGGGACATGGTGTTGTTCATAAACCACACAAGTATTAAAGTTTCCGCTTAATACAATTCTAGCATGGAATATAAACATTATCATGAACAAGAATTATAATAATAACATCTTTATTATTGCCTCTAGGGCATAATTCCAACAGCCACACCCCCCCTTACAGCATTGGCTTACATGAGATGTTAACCTATGCATCTACATTCTAGGATCCTCCTGAAGGTGTTCCTCCTGTTTAGTTACTATCCAACCTTTGTCTGCTAGTTAATTAGCAGCCAAGTTGTAATTATGCATTGGATTCTTTTGATGCATTTTACTCTTGTGGTTCGTCAAGATATTTTTCTCCTTGAAATGTCTGGAGAAACAAACTCCAGTACCTTGTCCATTTGTAGGACCAGGTCAAAGTGTTGTACTCCGTAGAACGAGGAATACACACCCTATGTTCTATTCTACCTTAGAGTATCACACTCTTTTACACCAAATGGCTGTGCTGAGTCTCATGGCCTTATTGATGAAGTGATGCTCTTACACATCTTTACTCACCCTTCCCCCGAGCTGTTCGTGCTTGGAATGTTGGGTATGCATATTGATGTGGCCATCTCAGATTCTTAGCAATTCTTATTGCTTTAAAATCCAAGGACATTTGAGTCATTCCTAGCTTGATTGGTTAACCGATCACTATACAAAGTTTGCTTGTGTTGCTGAGTCCTTTACTCGGGCAATAATTCTTCGGTCAAAGAGTTAGGTTTGTGCCAAAGCTCTTAAGACCACATTGTCCTTCCCTAAAAATCAAATTCCCTCTAGAACAAAGTGACATATTGGTGGTTCGTGATATTCTAGATGTCTTTCTAGAAATATCGCCATGTTGCCACATGACCGTGTTGTCAAGTTCATGAGTAAGATGGTTCTCTGAATCGCACCTTTCTCCAAGAATCTATGTTGGATACCCTGGACTAGTTGGTTGAGCTTGAACAACAACTTGTAGAGTTGAAAGACAAAAGCTCTATCTGACTTTGTTCCTTCTTAGAGGATGTCTAGCTTGTCCGTGTTGAAGCAAGATAGTATCTCCTCTTTGGATATGTTATCTTCCCACCTTTGATTTGAGTTTGGGCTATCATCAAATCAAACTCAGTCACAAGGACTATCTTGATGATGTTTCTACTCGTGGTGTTTCACTGTAGTACATCTTCAGGCCTTTGGTCTGACCAATACTTTTGCCTCGTTCTTGACATATGAGTCATCTTCTTGGAGTATTTTGATAAGCTTGTTGTTGAGCCCATCGATGACATTCTTATCTTTTCATGTTTGGGTAAATTCATATTGAACATTTGGCACTAATGTTGGAAACTTTTGAGAACCAACTTTGTTTCATCACGAAGTATGTGTTCCGGATGTTGGAAGTAACTTTCACTAGTTCACGTGCGTTTGCTGAAAGATGTTGCCGTGGATGATCCTTGATACTTCGCTACTCAGCGTTGTTTCCTTCCCTTTGTTTATACCCAAAGTTATAATCATCCCCCACATTGTGTGAATTCATCAACCACATGAGGACCCCAAACTTTAAATCATGTCTGTAATCGCTCTCTTCATGCCAAAGAGTTGGATCCCAAGAAGGAAGTTATCATCCCGTGTTTCCCTGAATCTCCTTGTCTATGCATCCTGGTGGTGTAAAGTGAATCATAATCTCTAGCAAAGATTTTGATATACCTAGATGAATAAAGAGGTTCCTCTGTATCTACAACTATGTCGAAGAGCTACTATGATTCTGAAATCAAAAGTTCTTTTGTTGCATGATTCAAGTGTGCTTCTACGAGTCACCCATCTTTAAAGAGTGCCTCGTCATGGTATCAAAGGCAATGCAACTCCTTGCTACCTCGTTCGTTCATATTTTTGTCAAGCGCGGAACCATTGCCTACCAAAATTGAAACTTCCTTTGTTCCCTCCGTTACCTTGGTGTGTCTCATGTTCGTCATCTCAAGAGATGTTTACGAACACTCCTTCTATGAGTTGACCATGAGATACACGATCTTCAAGAAGATCCATCGTTCCAGAGTTATTCGCTCTTTCCTTTAGTACCGTTTAACAACAATCACGAAGGAAGGAAATGAAGCTTCGTTATGACATGGAACAACATCTTCAACAAGAAGATCGTCGTCAAATCAACAAGATCGTTGAAGACTGGTGTGGCCCTTGTTCCCTTCTCTCTTGTACTACCTACGAATCTCAGGACAAGATTCTTGTAAGGGGGATAGATCTGTAACATCCCTCTTTTAGCTAATTAATATTAGGAGTTGATTTGTGCATCATGAGCATCATTTATTTTTCCTAAGAAAATGAATAAAGGAAATATAATTTGAAAACCCTAATGTGTGCAAACCTTCTTCTATTTCAAAATGTTTCAAAGTTTCAAAAATAAATTATATGGACTTCATAGTTAAGAAGGCCATGGTTACTTTGAAATATTTCAGAAAAGTTTGGATACTCAAAACAATTTCAAATTTGCAAAATAGTTTGAAAACAAAATTAGAAAAAGGTTTTGGACAAACAGAAATAGAAAATAGCTTTTCCTCTCTTTCTCTCCTAGACCAAATCAGGCCCAAGTCCTTCTCCTCTCATCTCTATCTGCCGCGCGTGCAGCAAGCCGAAGCCCAGCCGCGGCTGAGCCCAACTCCCCAACTTCATCTTCAATCTCCCGTTCCTGGAAGCACCTGCGTGTCAACGTCTCTGCCGACGCCTGCGCCAAGATGCTCGCCGCCGCTCCGCCGGCCTATAAGAAGACCTCCGCTGCTATAGGAGAACCCTAGCCTCGCCCACCTCTCCTTCTTCTTCTTCCTGGCTCTCTCTCTCTCGCACCGTGCCCGAAACCCTATCCCCGGCCGTTGCCTCGCGTCGCTGTTCTAGGCCGCCCCGATCTCCGGCGAGCAGCCTAGAAGCTCCGCCTCGCCGCCCACAACGTCTCCGTCGAAGGAATTGACCGGGGGCGCTTTGAATCTTCGCCATCGACCACGTTTTCCCCGCAGATGCCCAAACTCGCCGTCGTTGATTGCATCGCTGTCTGGCCTCCTCAGCCCTCTCCGACCAGACCTGCGTGCTCCTGGTGAGCCAAGGGTCCTCCAGGACCACTCCCCCCTCTCGATTGCTTGCTATAACGCCGCCGCGCCATGTCCCTGTGAGCGCCGCCGCTCAGCCTTGTCTCCGGCGAAGCACCGGTGACCAATAAATGGCGGCGCCACCACCAAACCGCTCGCCCAGCTGCCCCGCGTCCAACGCGCGCGACCGCGCGTCCCGGCAGGCGCTCCAGCGCCGACGCCGTGCTCGACATGGCACGGTGGTGCCATTTTCCTTTTTTCTGAAATTATTTTCTTTTAGTTATTAAATTCATGACAGGTGGGTCCCTTTTGTCAGATATTTAAACACTGACAGTGGGTCCAAGCTGTCAGATTTTTAATATTTTCAAGAATTTCAGAATTTGATTAAAAATTGTTAAATTCATAACTAATTCTCTGTTTGTCAGAAAAATACAAATGACCTATCAAAATGTTCAAAAAAATAAGATCTACATTTTGGTATCAAAATCATGCATGCTTAAACAACTTTGAACCCTGTCTAATTTAGAAGAACGAAACGAACCTTTCTTTAATATGCAGGGTTTATGGAATTGCAATATATTATGCACTCTGACCTATTTAAATTGATGATCCTTTTATAGGGCTTAATTTTAGTACGTTTAATATGTCATTCCATCTTTATTGTTTGTGCATCGATGCATCTCTTGATTGTTATTTTCCTTTTCCGGTGTTTGCTTCTTCGCGATAGAACACGAGTTCGAGATCAAGTGGACAACATCGAGGATCAATACTTGTCCATCGACATATAATTTAAGAAGAAGAATCCCGAAGATATATTTCTATTTTTGGTTATCAACGAGCAAGGCAAGCGTCTGATCCTATGATTTTAAAGTATTTCAATTCTTGCTATATCGCATACGATTCAAATGTCTTTTATCGGTAGTTAGAGTTATCCTACTTATGCATGCTTTTGTCGCCTAAATTCCCTGATCCACTGCTCCTAGCATAACTAGGTCTCGCTTATATGCATTGCTAGAGCCTTATATATTCTATGCTTAGCCATGCTTAGTTGGTAAACTCCGATCCATTCGGTTGATGAATCCGAGCTGTGAATGAACCTAGTATGACAGGTCGACGTGGTGTGATCAGTGAGTTGTTTGAATAAACATGCTAAAGGCTTGGATGAGCCGCCACAGGGGATGTGGTTATTTGACTCATTCTTGCCGACTCTAGGATCCGAGTTCTCGCCTCTTGAACCAAGACTGAGCGTACAACCACACGAGGCCCTATAATGGCACCCTCTCGACTAACTAACTTGCCTAGTGTGTTCCATGAGTCACATAGTTTGGGATTTCCATTTGGCATAAGCATAGAAAATGTTTGTGAAAAGGTACATAGCATATAGGGCGTGGCCGGGTTCAAGCGGAGTGCGGCTTCAATCTTGATCCCTGCGCACAACCTTAAGGACCGACTTCGGGACTCGACCCATTACGGTGGGCTGCTCTAAGGCGTGACTCATGGTCTAGGCGAAAGTAAGGTAAAGGTCATGGTCAACCACCCTCTGTCGTCCCTCCTTGGAAGAGAGCTTTACCGGTGGCACTAAGAGTCGGCTGGCACGTGTGGGTAAAGTTGTGCACCCCTACAGGGTTAATTTTTTTTGAAAAGTCATGTCCACGGTTATGGATGACTTGGGAACAGATTCTGTGATCATAGAGAACTTTAACCTAATCGTAAAACTTGTCAAATAAAGTGTGCATAGGATTACTTCCTCGGGGTGATAGAGGGGGTGATCCTAGTGGATAGGTTCGGCTGATGATGATCGGTGGTTATGAAAGATCAAGATATTTGGTGGATTTGAAAGATGCTACAATTGCTTGGTGGATCTAAATAGTTGTTGTTGCTTGGTGGACATAAGAATGATGGTTTGGTGGATGTCTCAATGATGATCAAATATATCGCTCTCTTATCCCTTTTAAATATTCTAAATAGACGAGCTTCTCTTCTTCCTGGTTTATGCAAAGAAAACTTGCTTTACGCAAAGAAACTCCAAAGAAGGCCTTTCTAGCCAACATGTAGCTAATAGGTTAGTAAGTCTTGCTGAGTACCTTTTGTACTCAACCTTAGCTCGTTGATATTTTTGCAGTAGTGTAAGTTTCCCTTGAAGGTTCTACGAACATCGACATCGACGAGTAGCTTGGAGTTCCCAAGCGGCAGCCTAAAATCTATGGATTGGGAGGTCGCCGTTATGCTCCAGGTCTCTTAGGCCATTTGGTCTTGCTATGTCTAATAGCATAACTTCGCTTTCGTTGATTGATGATTGACAGATCAGTGACCTCTACTTGTAATTTGCTTCTTGCTCTTTAAGAGCTTGCTATATTACTTTTGAGTCGTAAAGTCACTGTTGTTTTACTGATTCTCTCACTGTAAGGCTCTCGAGCTCTCAGTTAGGCTTATGTCAGATAAAGGTCTGGATTTGTCTAGCCTTGATCCCGGGGTCCCCACATTGATTTGATGGCTGCAAGTTTCTGATGCACTCTTTTCCTTATCAGGGTACCTAAGGGGACTGAATGTCAAAAAAAATGGGGTCTGGAAGATTTTTAATAAGGCGTCTTGCGAGCTTAATATATATATGTGTTTTTAAAACTCCTCGTTGCATGTACTACTTCGCAACACAAAAAGGGACCATCACCTCCGATTTTTCATGTCAAGATCAAGCATCACCGCCAGCTACACCACCACCAACGGTAGTCGCCGCCGTAGAAGCATCACGAGCCAACGCCGTCGCTTCCCACCTTCGTTACGTAATAAGTTCCACCGTTCCTTTGTGGATTCATCCATCTTTGATGAATTCATCATCATTATCTTGTTTTCCTCGACAATGAGCTCAGCAAAGTCAAGAAGATTTTCTGCTCTGGATTGGAAAATCCTAGCATTGCGCTGTTTCACCAGACGGGCTGAATTCTGGACTAATTCAGCCAGGATGCAATGGTTGTTCGGCAGGAAGTACGGCAGAATATTAGCGAGCCGCAGGATTTGGCCCCATAGGTGATGCGTGAACGTGATCAGCACAAGAAATCTACGCATCACGTAATGAGGACGCAGGCTCTCGACTTAACTCCAGCCCCACCATCTGCATTTACGCAGGTATTAGTTGAAAACAGATGGGGGAATAACAATAACCAAAGTTTACTTTCTTTTATACCCAGCACTGGCAAATTTCAATTGCCATATTAATCAACAGTCTATTACTACCCAAAAGTTCACAAAAACTTCTAAGGTTCCATCATGACATTCTCAATCCAAAAAAATAAGTAAAGGTTGTTGTCAGGATAGCACATTCTCAACTTCGAAATGACACTACGGGCTGCTACTGTCAGTCTCACCAAAACAAAGTTCGCGTCTGGGCACTGTCCCGATGTAAGTGTCAAAACAGTCTGTCCCACCTTCTAAACCTTCTCATTTGCCCAAGGTCTGGCCGCTTTCTCCTGGGACAAAACCTCAGGATCTGTTCTTTGGAGGTTTGACCTTGTATATGCGCACTATCCAGTTTGATGTTGTGTATGCTTCTTCCAAGTACTCGAGCTTCACATCTTTGTTGCCTATCTCCACTCCTCGCACCCGATCATATCTGCATTGAGAATAGCAAAGCACAAATGGGTACTGATCAATAACATGCTACCATGAATCTATTGTCATATTGTCTTCAAGCGGCTGATTGGTTGGGCTTACTTCTGGCTTTTAGATTTCGGCTTATAAGCCACAAAAGCACCTACTTTAGCTTTTGACTGGATATTGTTACATGATGATATAAGCCAAAATCAAAAGTACCTAGGTGCTTTTGTGGCTTATAAGCAAAAAGGCAAAAGCCAGAAATAAGCCTAGCCAAACACCCCCCCCCCCCCCTAAGGATGTCGTCTACAGGTGTTACGTAAAAAATACTAGTCTGCCCAAAGGTGTTATGTGAGGGGAAATATTCTGCAGGAGATAGGACCATGCATGCTAAAGTGAGCACATACACTGCTTATATCTAGAAAACCACCAATAACTTGAACAACGATAGACATCAAACTTTGATATAAGTATATCAAGTAGAGACATATCCATTTGTACATCTTGAACTTGAAATAGGCACACAAAAGAACAATAACAATGGTGAAGAACTATACCCTGGAGGTTTTCCGTATTCCGTGGTCAGCTCTCCAAATCGATAATAACAGAGCTTGTACCTGCCCCCAAAAAAAATAAGAAGATGAAGTGAATAGAAACAGAAATGAGTAAGAATAGATTGATAGAAGGATAACAGTAGCACATGTTAAGTGTAGACAAAGACAGATGTCCTGAAAATTTTCACATGTTTAACAATATCAAAAAAGGCAATTGAAAATCCCGCCAAATATTCTTCAAACACATCTTTAATCGGCATATATCCATCATGGAATATAATTTGAAACGGACAAGGTGAAGTACCAAGCCTATTGAATGACCTATGACATTTATGACAACCCAACCTCATCAGGGGAGGTTGCATAGTGGTAGGCGAGGTACAGTATGGAGGTAAAGCCTCCTTTTCTAATTACTTGCTTTTAATGGACTGACCGGAGGGTCAGTGGTTAGCTGAGCAGGAGTTTGCTCGCTAGCCCAGCAGCCCGCTTTCGAATCTTCTCGGGCGCATTGTTGCTGCTTGCAGCTCCTTCTATAAGAATATGCCCTGGGTGCTAGTGCCCATGGGCCTCGTTTTTTTTTAATTACTTGCTTTTTATGCCCTCTGGGCTTACACGGATTGCCTTTATATAGGCTACTTATCTTGATCTTGACAGATCAAACATTTCCTAAGTCTTAATAGTTCGAAACTATATCTTCGAAATACTAATACTAATACTAACTTGATAAAGAAGGGAACTAAGAGATAAGACGCTAATCCTTGACTGTTGCTGACCCTAAGGGCGTGTTCGGTAGACCAGCCCAACTCAGAATATCCCATCTCAACCGAGATATTGCTGTTTGTTAGCCCGGTTTGTCCATCTGGGCACTGCCGGACTCATACGGAAACTGCCCCTCAGCCCTGCCCAGTTGCAAAGCCTGAATCGAGCTTCGCAAGTGAGCTCAGCCGGACTCGCCCTGAAAACTCCCCCCCTCCCCCACCCTTCCCCCTTCCCCCGCGGCAGGACCTGAAACCGCAAGGGTCACCGCCTCCCACTCCCATTCTTCCGCAGGCCCATCTCTCTCCACCTCCGCATCTGTCGCCCGCACCATCACGCCGCCACCTCGTGCTCGCACCTCGCGCCGGCATGGACAGGAACTGGCAGCGGAGCTTCTCAGCCTCGCCCATGGAAGCACGGTGGCCGAGCTCGTCTGTTCGCGCCCGAACTCCTCCTCAGCTTGCGCCCGGCCCAGTCCCCAACCCAGCGCTGGCGGGGGCTCGCCGTGCATGGACAGGATGGCCGGTGGCCGTGCTTCTCCGCCCCAACCGCCGCGTCTACGAGCACAGCCACCGCCGCCTCAACAAGCACCGCCGAGCTCGCACCCTCGCGCCGCCACCAGCCCTGCCCGACGAGCGGCACGCACCCTGCCCGACCGGCGGAACCAGCCCTGCCCGACCGGCGGCCGGCGCGAGCCCATTGACGATGACCGGTGGCCGGCGCGAGCACATCGACGGATCTAAGCAAGCACATCTCAGGGACTTGATGGCTTTTTAATTTTCATTTCAGGGACTTGATTGCTTTTTAACTTTGTTGTAGGGATCTGATTGCTTTTAAATTTCTATGTAGGGTCCTGATTGCTTTTAAATTATCTCCTCAGGGACCTGGTTGCTTCTTATTTATGTGCTCAGCTCACAGGCTACCAAACAAGATCCTAACTTAGCTAGGTTTAGTTCACCCGGGCTACCAAACACAACGCAACAAAATTCAGTTGTATGTAGTCAGCATAGGTGAACTCAGCTTGTATGAGGTGAGATAGCTCACCCGGGCTACCAAACACACCCTAAGTCTTTCATGACATGCATACTGCCGGCCCCACAAGGCATCACACATGACACAACACAAGAAAAGTTCTCAGCAGACTTGCTACATAACAAATAAGATTTGTTTCTCTTCACGTTTGGAATGGTATAAGCACATCTCACATATTTTAGTCAATACTACCACGATTTTTCTTCTCAGTATGGTAAGTTATTTTGAACATACGAATAAATGAAAGAAAGCAGTATCACAGCACAGACAGCGAAGTCCTTCACTTGTAAACCGTACTTACATTAGACAATTCAACATTTTTGGTGATGCCCCCTTGTCAACACGATATTCCCCGTTGACAAGGTAATCAGGTTCTTTGATTACAGGAAATACTCCTCCACCAATACGCACCATCCATAAGAACCTGGAAATGAGCAACTAAGTAAGAAAATCTGATTTGTGATTCAGCACGATATGTCTTGTTCCCACATCCAATCAGAGACATAAAGACATTACATAATATGCACACATGATTAAGTTGATTAACTTACTTATTGATATCATCAGAGGAGTACCCAGTAACACCTCCAAATACGACAAGCACATAATTCACATCCAATGATTGCATTATCTCATATGCCTCATCTTCGTAAGATGACATTGCCCGTCCAACAGTAGCTATGTGTGTATTATTCCACGTGTTGTTATCAACAATAACAGTTCTGTTACCCATAGCTGTAATTTGGTATCCATAGTCCCACCATGACATAATCTTGGCATCTGTAGGAGTATTCTGACGAAGCCAATAGTATGCCTCACGGTAATCGTCAAATATTACCCTTCCTCCATTGTGACCCCTTGCAGACAGAACAATGGAAGGAGAAGAGTAAGCCTCAGATGTCACCCAAGTGCAGTGTATGGCATATCTACTGAGCAAGTAGAAAGCGCCCAAAAGTAAGGCAATAGCTGCATTGTGTTGGAAAGGCAAGGGTTGATCAACTGCGCCCTGTTTACACAAGAACCCAACTCAGTCAGTTGCACACTGAAGTCAAAACAAAAATGAAAAACAGTTGGCAGAAATAGCCTGAAAGTCTCAAAATTCTTGTGCAATTCAAATTAAAAGTTGGAAATTGGCATGTTGTCAACAAAAGCACATCTTTTGTCAAAGACGGCCAAGGCTCATATTATGAATTCTTATATTCTTATATTCTTATCATTCTTGTCAACTAAGTTTCAGATCCATCTGTTTTACTCTTATGCTAAACAATGAAATTGGTTTCACATCTCTTCTATAAAGGATGTAAAATATATGAGGAGAAACTTTGATTGTACTACTTGACTCTCAGACTGAAATACATTTCTTGGAACCTTTATCAAAGTTACTTATTTATATTTCCACTACATACAAAAGTAAATTATATAACAGCAAGTATACATAGAAAATATACCTTTGCAGCTGCCTTTGAGCCTGTTGCTTTTCCAGTAGCCTGTGGACTTTTGCCTTTAGTCCGGATCAATGTTGTCAAATTTTTTATTGTAGCGGACACAGCAATTGCACTAATAAGGCAAACAGCTGGTGCTGCAACAAGAATTAACCTAACCATCACACCAGCAAAGTACATACTTGTGAGGCCATACATAACTATAAATATTGTGGCATCTGACAGGCGCTTGAAGCAGAAATAGAGGCCCGCTGGGAATAGAAAAAGAAGGATGTGGAAATCAAACATAAAGGAAGACCAAGCTGTTGGCTGATGCTCGGAAACAGATGCAATGATCGGTATGTGGTCTTTTGCGTAGGTCGGATCAAGCAGGGAATAAAACCGTCCTGTCCAAGGGGATATGTAACCCGATGCAGTACCAATCCCAAGAGCAAGGGTGCCCACACTTATCACACATGTCAAGGTAATTCTGAGGAATGACTTGAATAGTTTGACATCATCCAGCATGTATTTCACCCAATCCAAGAAGAAGAAAACCTGTAAAAGAACAAAAGGGCTGAGGCTAACTTTTCTATTCAATGCTATATCTAAAGAAAGTAGAAGACTAACTTCAACTAAATAGATCAACATTGACAAAGAAATCATAATCCCAAGTTCCCAACAGTACAACATTAGATCTGCACCCGCTATGTTTCAGAAAAATAAGCAAATCACATTTTTTTCTTGAGACGAACGGGATGGGAGTCCTTAAGGTGTTTTTTTGAAAAGTTAAGCAGTAAACATCATAACACTTATGACTTCAGTTAGCTGAGTGTTAACACTGCATATTTGAGAATAGTGAGTATTACCAGATACTTTTCATAGCCAGATATGAAATGAAAGTTTAGCATGGTAAATGAGCAGATATAGCCAGAAGAATCTACCTAAAGATGGATACACTGCCAGTAGCATCATATAATGCATTAATGCCGATACCCCCCTTAATCTGAATCTGAAAGCAATTTCTACTATTCAATCAAATGGAGCTTAATGGACGTCATCATATATAAACAACCTAATTGGCTAAGATGTCATTCAGTTTGCTAGCCTAATGGGTAGGATGTCATTCAATTTCCTTCAAGTCAGTCTTTAATTTATAGCCATATAGATATAGTTATTACAATACTTTCATATATGCCAAGACAAGATTGCATTCAAACTAGATAGTTTTTCTGTTTCTCGAGCTGCGAAATCACAGTGATGAGATGCATTTTTCAAACCAATGTAGACTATCGATACAAACTGCCTAAGCAATTAGCAGGACCATTTCATCTAAACCATTCCTTTTGAAGTCAGGTGTTCTTCATGTTATGCCATACATGAAGACCTTCAACTAAGTAAATCAATATTGAGAAGGAAATCATGCTACCAACAGTACAGCAAAGGATATACACCCGCTAAGTTTCACAAAAATAAGCAATGTGCACTTTTCCAAGATACGAACGGGAGGGGAGGCCTCCAGGTATTTCATCAAAAAGATAATTTGTAAACTCATAACACTTATGAGTTCAGTTAGTTGAATGTTAACACTACATATTTGAGAATCAACAGTATAGCTGGTTGGTTTTCATAGCTAGATATGAAATGGATGTTACGCATCGTAAATGAGCAGGTATAAATAGAAATACTATCTACCTAAAGATGAATACAATGGCAGTAGTATTTCATAATGTTATTAATAGCTTGTGTGAACTTATGTCAGTTTTAGTTACTAAATCTCTTATCTGCTTGTCATAAACAACAGTATTTTGTACTAGCTACTGCTCAAATAGATGTCGACTAGTCGAGCAGTAGTCTAGACTAGTCACGATTAGTCTATGAGTCGGTACCCCGACCACTCGGCTCAACTCGTCGACTAAGGGTGTGTTTGGTAGCTCGGTTCAACTCAGAAAATCTCAACTCAGCCTAGTTTTAGGTGTTTGTTAGCCCGGTTTTGCTCTCTCAGCTCTGCCCACCTCGCACGAAAACGCCTCTTCAGCCCTGCCCGGTTGTGAAGCTGAAAACGAGCTTCGCATATGGGCAGGGCTGACCTCGCCCGGAAATTCCACCCCGCACCACCGCACCTGGGCCGAATCCACAGGGGTCAATCGCCCCCACCCCCATTTCCCCCAGACCCGCTCTCTATCGGCATCGTCCTCCACCCGCGCCTCCTCGATCCCTCCACGGCGGCCACCTCTAGCCCCGCGCCTCCTCGATAAGGGCCGCCCCCGCCTCCACGACGAGGGCCGCCGACGCCGCCTCCTGGACAAGCGCCGACGCCGCCTCCTGGACAAGCGCCGCCGCCGCCTCCTGGCCAAGCGACGCCGTTGCCTCCTCGATGCAGCAGCGCTTCCTCGATTCCTCCATGGCCAGCCCCGCCATGGCCAGCCACGGCCACGGCCAGCCCCGCCACGGCCAGCCCCTCCACGGACAGAGGTCGTATTGCCGGAGCTCGATGCAGCAGGTCGTCCTCGTCGGCGGCTCCGTGTCCGCCAGTTTCACCACGGCCAGCCACAGCCACGGCCAGCCCCGTGGCGTCCAGCCCCATCACGACCAGAGCACATCGACGACGACCAGCGCGAGCACATCGACGCCCACCGGCGCGAGCACATCGACGACTACCAGCGCGAGCACATCGACAGGGACTTGATTGCTTTTTGATTTTCTTTGCAGGGACCTGATTGTTGTATGTAGGGGCATGATTGCTTTTTAACTTTGTATGTAGGGTCCTGTTAGGTTTTTAATTATCTCCTCAGGGACTTGGTTGCTTTTAAATTATCTCCTCAGGGACTTGGTTGCTTCTTATTTATGTACTCCACTCACACAGGCTACCAAACAACGTCTTAACTTAGTTAGGCTTAGCTCACCCAGGCTACCAAACACAAGGCAATAAAATTCAGTTGTATGTAGTGAGCATAGCTCAACTCAGCTTGTATGAGGTGAGATAGCTCACCCAGGCTACCAAACACACCCTAATAATCATTTGTTTTCATAGCTAGGTACGAGTAGATGTTAAGCATGGTAAATGAGCAGGTATAACTAGTAACATAATCTACCTAAAGATGAATACAATGGCAGTAGTATCTCATAATGTTATTAATAGCTTGTGTGAACTTATGTCAGTTTTAGTTGCTAAATCTCTTATCTGCTTGTCATAAACAACAGTATTTTGTACTAGCTACTGCTCAAATACATGTCGACTAGTCGAGCAGTAGTCTAGACTAGTCATGATTAGTCTATGAGTCGATACCCTGACCACTCGGCTCGACTCGTCGACTCATAATCCTTTGTTTTCATAGCTAGGTACGAATAGATGTTAAGCATGGTAAATGAGCAGGTATAACTAGTAACATAATCTACCTAAACATGAATACAATGGCAGTAGTATCTCATAATGCCTGTACTCCCTTAATCTGAATCTGAAAGCAACTTCCACTTTAGATCAACTGAAGCCTAATGGATGCCATCCATAATATAAACGGCCTAGTTAGATAAGACGCCATTAAATTAGCTTCAAGTCAAGCGTTAATGTTCCACCAATCTAGCCATTAAGTTATTCCGATGCTTTGTGTATCTCACAAGATAAGTTGGCATTCAAACAAGATAGTTTTTCTGTTCTTGAACAGTGAAATCACAGTGATGAAATGCATTTCCAAGCCAATGAAGCCTAATGATACAAACAGCCTAAGCAATTAACAGGACCATTTCATCTAAACCATTCCTTTTGAAGTCAGGTGTTCTTCATGTTATGCCATACATGAAGAACTTCAACTAAGTAAATCAATACTGAGAAGGAAGTCATACTACCAACAGTACAGCAAAGGATCTACACCCGCTAAGTTTCACAAAATAAGCAATGGGCGCTTTTCCTAGATACAGGCAGGAGGGGAGGCCTTCACGTATTTCATCAAAAAGATAATCCGTGAACTCATAACACTTATGAGTTCAGTTAGTTTTAGTTGACTGTAAACACTACATATTTGAGAACTCAATAGTATAGCTGGTTGGTTTTCATAGCTAGATATGAAATGGATGTTAAGCATCGTAAATGAGCAGGTATAAATAGAAATACTATCAACCAAAAGATGAATAAAATGGCAATCATGGTTTTAAAGGCGTCGCCTAGGCGTCCAGGCGCTGGACCTCCGCCTTGCAAAACTGCCCGCCTTGGGCGCCTAGGCGTCTAAGGCGTCCGCCTAGGCGTCGCCTAGGCGTCAGGGCGCCCCCCCTGGACGCCTTGACGCCTTAACGCCTTTAAAACCATGATGGCAATAGTATCTCAGGTACTCAGGTGTTAACATTTCAGCAGATCAGTCAGGTACCATATTATAACTTTCTTATTAATCTCTATTCACAAACATCTGCACTGTATTTCAAAATAGTGCATGTGAAAGTACCTGCAAGAGGAAGAAGACTCCCATGGCGGCCATGTGCTCCCCAGACTGCACATGCTGGAAGCCGACGAAGCGGATCTGCATCCCGAGCAGCATCCCCAGCACATAGGTGCAGTTGTAGGCCACATAGAGCCTCTGCGAGTACCTCCCAGTGACGAGCAGCACGAGGACGTAGAGCGGGAGGAGGTTGATGATGAAGACGTAGCCTCCCCACGCGGACACCATGTAGAAGTAGCCGAATGCGGCGGCGAGTGCCCAGGCGAGAGATCCCGTGTTGACGGCGCGCACGAAGAGGTAGAAGGTGAGCAGCAGCGCGAAGATGGCGACGCCCTCGTTGTCGTAGGAGCCGGCGACGGATCGGGAGATGTACCCGGGGCAGACGGCGATGAGCGCGGCGGCGACGAGCCCCGCCCCGGAGTCCCAGATCTCGCGGCCGAAGGCGTAGGCGACGAGCGTGGTGTTGGCGGCGAAGAAGGGGGCGGTGAGGACGCAGACCTCGCGGATGTGGACGGCGAGGGAGAGCGCGCGGAGGAGGCGGTGGAGGAGGGCGGCGGTGACCATGAGGCCCGGGAAGAGCGTGCCGCCGACGACCCGGCCGAGCGGGTACCAGCTCTCGGAGTCGAACCAGTTCCAGAACTCGGCGTAGCCGTGCTCGGTGAGGTAGAGCGTGGTGCGGTAGTTGAAGTAGGGGTCAAACTCGTGGATCATGGACTCGTAGCGGAGCACGGAGAAGAGGCGCACGGCGAAGGCGAGCACGTAGATGAGCGCCAGCGCGGAGACGCGGAGGAGGAGCTCCTGCTGCTTCGTCTTGAGCCGCAGCGACCGCAGGAGCGGCGCCGGGAGGGAGTCCAGCATGGAGGACGCGGCGGCGGCGGCCATGGCGGCGGGAGATCTGGCAGGGTCGCTAGGGTTTCATCCGCGCGCGGGGTTTAGGGGGAGTGGAGCTCGTGGTGGATCTGGGAGATCGGGGAAGACGATGGCGGAGGTCGCTCGGGTCGGATCTGAATGGGGATCCGTTTGGGTGGGTCAGTAACTGACTGGTGGGCCAGGAAGTAGTTGACTGACGTGGCTGGTCGCGTAGGGATAACCCGGGGGTCATGTGAGACTGGAAGGTGGGCCACAGCTGGATCAGAGCATGTGATTGGCTGGAGATTATGGTGCAGACGTGGTCTTCGGTTCATATTTTTATTGAAAGGGGAAAGGGAAGTACTATATCCAGCCACGGCATCTTCAACGGGCTGATCCAAACAGACATCGTGCGCTTGAACGTGTCCAATTGAACAGGAGGGTTGATGTAATTGAGCGATGCTAACATATTTAGACGTATGCGTGCACGCGTGGAGACGTGGTATTCGATTCATATAGTACGCGATTGGTAGGTCGCACGACCTTAACCAGGGAAGGAGCGGGAGACGATGGGTTGCTTTTTGTGCGTGCCATAAATTTCCCTCACTGTCCTATTCCTCCACTCTTTTACACACTCTCTCGTCTCACTCTCTTCCCCCAAACCGATTGACGGTTCTCTCCCGTTGCCAAGGAGTAGATCGACAGAGGAGGCCGTGCACCATCGCCGCTTCTCCGCCAGCTCTACCGCTATGACTACTACCTCACATCGTCATCTGCGACCAAGGATCCTTGCACCAGCCGGACTTCAACCTCCGACGACTCTGCAATGTCGGTGAGGCTTAAAAACACCATCAATCGTCCTCTTTTACCATAGAGATCTACTCGTATATAGATTGCAGATGCACGATTGATGACATGCATAGTAGATCTGCTAGGGTTAGGGTTAAATCGGATTACTGTAATCGCGGGGTTATTTCTGCTTAGAACATTGCTATTGTTCTTCGCTGTTTTTCATGTTCTAGTTGATTTGATCAATGGTGTTTTTTGTGATCTATTTTGATAGATGATCATGCCGATGATTAAAACCATGCATGCGTGTATCTGATGATTAAAATTTCATTTGTGAAGGCTTTTAGATTTACAAACGATTTCTAGACGAGCACCGTGGGCAAAACTTCCCCTGTCACACACGGTTAAAGAAACCGTTTCCTTGTCCGTGGAGACAGTCAACCGTGTGCGATGGGCCGATTCGGCCGTGTGTGAAGGCACGATCTATACTAGTGAAGGAAGAATGACGTCAGCAAAGTCACATGAATTTATTGCATGGATAATAAATTTAGAGTAAAAGAAGATTTAAAAGAATTGTTGCTTCTCACTTTATTAGTTACTTCCATTCCCGGTATTTCTTACAAGTTTACTATGTACCGTAGTACAGTGTTACATGGGAGTGCACATGCAATCGGTATTTCTTTAAACTAATTAATCTGGATGATAGTACAATTGAACATCTCACAAGCATGTTAATTTCATACAGGAGGGCATGAACATGTATATTTAGTACTTCCTCCATCCCGGTTTTAAGGGCACAATTCGCAAATCATGCAATCCCAAAATACCCCCACCTCCTAGGCATATTAACATTTAAAGTGTTTAATTAGCAGCTTTGCATGAACAATTTTTGCATTTCCAAGGCCAAACAACCAATACATGCGCTTTCTTATTAATTAATGAGTGTTTAAATGAGGATAAAGATCAAATCTTACCACCAATCATAGATCACCTAGGGCAAAGAGATTTACAAATTATGCCCTTAAAACCGGGATGGAGGAAGTAATACTCATTAATGTGGATCAAAACATAATTGTTCTTCATGATTCGCCGACCCTCCCAATGAGAACAAAGAACACCTAAAGAGTACCCGTATATTTTGAGACTAGTCACAATGCATAGTATCATATACGAGTATCATGCATATGAGACTACTATATGATATCATCCTTACAATGCATTGTATCATATTGTAGTATTATATTTAATGCTTTGTAGAATCTCAAGGTAAATATGTGAACATGATTTCTTTGCTAGTAGAGTTTCTTGTTTTGCGTGTCATGATATAGTATCATAATATGATATCACTCTCATCTCTCTCATCATTAATTGATGCGCCACATCAGCTTTTTACATGTATGGAGTGCATGATACAGCTTATGATACTAGTATTGTGGCTAGCCTGAACCACAGAATGAATGTATTCTAGCATATCAACATTTCATTACTCATTAGTATTTGGTGCAATTGATCTTCTAGTATTAAAAGAAATCAAACAATACATGATGAATGCAGCTCTCTATTTGGGAATTGGCAGATCGCCAGCCTCCTAGAGCACGAGAGTGAGGGGTTAGACTCCAGCGTTTAAAGCTGCTTTTCTCCCTGTTCCCTCTTCTTTTTCTTTCGGTTCCTTTAAATCTGGAACTGGATCTGTAAGATCTATGGGCTTTGAACCTTGTATAAATAATATGGATCTAAGTGGATTGGTCTTAATTAGACTTGGATCTAAACTGGACATTACGTCCATTAGCATCGTAGGATCTTGGACCTGCTAGCTGGATAGTCTAGGATCCAATGGACGGGTGCGAAACTGCTGCCTCCAAATCGATCCCTGACCAGTCCGGTAGTCTCCGCATACTTGCACTTTATTACGCACTTAACATCTGTCAGTCGGTAAGGATAATAGAGATACGTAACAGAAGGTGGCAAAAAAAAAGAGATACGTAACAGAATTAAGGACATGCATGGCGCATGTGTGTTCACTAGTCCAAAAATGGACATCAATACTGGTTCCAGAGGGGCATTTATACCGGAAATCAAACCGGTACAAAAGATTCGGGACAAAAGCCCCCTCCCCCCTCTTTGGTACCGGTTCCTTACAAACCGGTATTAAAGGGGCCTCCACGTTGGCTCCCAGGAGAGAGCAGGGCTAGGGGCCTTTGGTACCGGTTTGTAACACGAACCGGTACCAAAGGAATTCAGGGTTTAGGGCTTTAGGAGGGGTTTTGGGGTATCAGACCATTTCATCGTACGAGGATCGCGTCGATGCGCCAGAAACGCGTTTGGATTTAGGAGTACATGAAGATCAAGGTAATGCATATCAACTTGGTGCATATAATATAACACATGTAATTGCATAAGATCGCAAATTAAGTAGTACATGCATGAAGATCGATCTTCATGCATAGTGGTACTCTCCGAGGCATACTATCTATTACATGTAGCATAGTGGTACTCTCCGAGTCAAGCTATATATTACATGTAGATCTTCATTCATAGTGATACTCTCCGAAGTTAGGTATGACGTCCCGAAGGAAAAATCCGACCAATTCCTCGCCAATTGCTTTGAAGCGGTGCTCGATTGGGAGCCTGTCACGCTTTCTTGCCAACTGTAAAAGAATGATATTCAAATGAATACATGAGCTATGTATATATATATATATATATATCAAATCACAATCAAACAATTATGACTGAAACTTAGCACAAGTTATGGTAACAAAATAAATTTGTGAATATTGTTTTCGTACCTCTCTATTCCTTTGATTATTCGTTCTCTCGCTGACAATCTTATGGATGTTCTCGCAAACATAGTATCCACATAGATTAGTCCCCTCAGGTTGTTGCGCGCATTTCTGTACAAGAATATAATTCAATCAAATAATAATCAAGTATGATAAAGGTGTGTGGACCTAGGTAGTAGTACTTACTTTGTTCGCATGCCATATCAGCTTCGGTTTCCATCCACCGGTCGGATCTTCCTGGATGAACGTTTGCCATACGCTGCCCGACAAAAGAAAATGCATAAAAGAGTTATTAATTTGTTGATATCAGAAAATTAATGAAAAAACCGATAAGAATTAAAATTACCTTTTGAGCATATCAAAAGCCGACTTGTATAGTATAGGCTCTTTGGTTAGTTGCTACTCGTGTGATGGCGCCAGAAAAGACTGTGGCGTTTAGTTGACGTGGGAGCACTATGTCCTTGTGCGTGGTGATGACCAGCCCGTTGGGAACCCCAAGAGGAAGGTATGATGAGTGTAGCGGCTAGTTTTCCCTCAGTTAAGAAACCAAGGTTTATCGATCAGGAGAAGAGAGACGATGACGACTGAAGGTGATGCGGACTGGCTTAGTAGCTTCCAACAAGGGCGCCGTTTACGACACTTGTTGACTCGTCTTCGGCCAGCAGCAGCGCGGAACCTGCACACACACAAACAAATACTTTGTCCCCAACTTGCGATGAGGTTGTCAATCTCACCGGTTTGCTTGAAACAAAGGTTATGAGTGTATCGAGTGGAAAACAGTAGTAATATGCTAGTAAAGTAAACAGTGCGGGAAAAGTAAACAGGTGGTTGCAATATGATTAAAATAGGACCGGGGTCCACAGTTCACTAGTGGTGTCTCTCCATAGATAAATAACATGCTGGGTAAACAAATTACAGTTGGGCAATTGATAGAATAAAGATAACGTGATATGTCAAGAAGATCACTATGAGATTTACTCTGGGCATTACAACAAAATACATAGACCGCCATCCAACTGCATCTATGACTAATAATCCACCCCCGGGGATATCATCCGAACACCCCAAAAGTATTAAGTTGCGAACAACAGATAATTGCATTAAGCAAAGTGTGTAATGTAAACAAAGCATATGCCCTTGAGCATATGAATGTTGTTTTCTCCCTAGTAGCAACAGCACATCTACCACCTTAGAGGTTTCTGTCACTCCCCCAGGTGAAATAGAGGCATGAACCCACTATCGAGAATAAATACCCCCTCTTGGAGTCACTAGCAACTACTCGGCCAAGATAGCTACTAACAACGGAGAGCATGCAAGATCATAAACAACATAGAGATAACAAAAGATATAATTCAGTACAGCAACTTAATCATAAACACCAATATTCATCGGATCCCAACAAACCAACATCATAGAATTACATAACGGTGATCTCAATCATGTAGGGCAGCTCATGAGATCTAAACATGAAGCACATGGTGGAGAAGACAACCATCTAGCTACTGCTATGGACCCATAGTCCAAGGTAGACTACTCACTCATCGCTCCGGAGGCAAGCATGGCGATGAAGAAGACCTCCGGTGGCGATTCCCCTCTCCGGCAGGGTGCCGGGAAGAGCTTCTGGACCCTCCCGATCTTCGGGTCGACGGCGGCGGCAGATCGCGATGTATTCTGGAAAACTGATCGGGGCCTTAGGTTTTTCTCGTCAGGGGGTATATATAGGCGAAAGCACGATGTCAGAGGAGGGACCACGGCCCCTCACGCGGGCCCGGCGCGGCCAGGGGGGTGGCCGCGCCGCCCCTGTGTGTGGGGGCCACGTGGCCCCCCTCCGTCAAGTCTTCGGATGTTTGGGAGCTTCCCCGTGAAATATGACTTCAGGAACTTGTTTCGTCCAATTCCGAGAATATTTCCTGTGTATCACTTCTGAAACACAAAAACAGCAGAAAACAGGAAACTGGCACTGTGGCACTTCGTTAATAGGTTAGTTCCGGAAAATGTATAAAAGTACCACTAAGTGTAACGAAACAATATACAAATGGTGTAAAAACAAGCATGGAGCATCAAAAATTATAGATACGTTTGAGACGTATCAAGCATCCCCAAGCTTAACTCCTGCTCGTCCTCGAGTAGGTAAGTGATAACAAAAGAATAATTTTTGAGGTGACATGCACCTACACAATCTTGATCATCTATGTAAGCATTGATGAGCTGGGATCAATAGAACTTAAAACATGGGCATGAAAGATATAATCATGACAATAAGAACTTAGCAACCATGTTGTAAACATGCAAATGAACACAAACAAAAGATCATGATAATGAAACAATGAAAGTCAAGCGTGTGTTCAAATCATAAGGAAAAACATACAAATGGTTTTCAGCTTGTCCTTCAAAGAGAGCAAAACATAAATGCATAGGACACCTCAAAGTTTAAGAGGGCGACTAGATACAAATAATTTATGAACAAGTGAAACCAACAATATGAGTCAATCAATGAACCTTGGGACAATGCATATCACACTAAGAATGACAACTATGCTCTCTTAATGGTGCATAAAGAAAGAAGGTGGTGACTCAACATAAAAGTAAAAGAAAGGCCCTTCGCAGAGGGAAGCAGTGATTGCAAGTTTTATAACCTTTAAAAATTATGGTACTTACCGGCTTTGAGCTCTCATTGCCCCCATCATAAGCATCTTGAATGGTTAAAGTTAATGCGAGAACAATTATGATGCATATGCTTAACAAATCATAAGTTGAAAACCTCGTGTCCCATGAATATGAGTACCCAAACCATGCTAATTTACTTAGAGTCCCAAGCAAGGCTCTTGTCATTGTAAGTATATGCATATCATTGAGAACCGCCAATGGGGTACCTCCGTGCCCGATGACATGGAACAAGCCCACACCAAAATGACAGGACAAGCAGACAATGAACACCTCGACATCTCTTTTATTTGCTATATTGTTTAGCTTTTTATTGTGAGATGCGTCGTCGAATGTTCACCATGGGTATGCTGCAAATTTCCACCATGAATTATGCATGGCTTAGATTGGCGGCCCGGCGTTTCCCTAACACATATAAAAACTCCATGATCCTCACAAGATTCCCAATTCATTTCACACAGCGGGCATCCATAAACAAAAGATCACGATATCAACTCAAAAAGAAGTGCAATGTTGAAAGCTTGCCCCATGACAGCATGGCTGGGCTAGAATCCAACTTACAACTTGCAAGCATAACAACTCAGCATAAAAGACCATAATGTCAAATTTTTAAGAACAGGAAAAAGTAAAGTGTGCCTTCCGGTTCGTGAGAGCTTTACTGACCGAATTTCGCATAACACTGGTAAGAGTTTAATTTGAAGAGAATATAAAAGCAAGTCAAATTTACTTGGAATAGCAAATTGCTAGTAGGTATGTATGGTGGACACAATGGAAAACTTGGCTTTTAGGAGTTGGATGCACGAATAGAGCTCATACTCAGTACAAGGCGAGGGCTAGCAAAAGACTGGGAGCGACCAACTAAGAGAGCAATAATGGCCATAATCATGCAAAGCGACAAAGCGACATTAAAAGAAGCATATGATGGCATCAAAAGTCAAAAACTAAATGATCATGAAGGCTAATGGTGACTTTGGAAGAGTCTAACATGTGTGAGCATGCGCCAAGTCAACCCAAATAAAGCATCAAGGAGAAAACCAAAATAATGCTTCCATACAATAAAAACAACGCATGATTTTTTTCAAAGGCTCATTAAGCAATCTCAGTTATTTGAGACAAGTCATGCTACAGCAAAACCACTAATCATACTATCAAAAAGACATCAAGCATGACATGAAAAAGCCTAAGCCGCAGTCTACACAAGCTCCTTCTTGTACCACTATTTTGCACAAAGCTTTTTCTCTTTTCCAACACCATTTGAAATTTTTAAAGACACCTCTTTTGATGAAAACCAATGAAGATCAGAGGCAAAAATACACCTTGATGAAAAGATATGACAAGATCTGAACGCAAATCAAGGCGAAAATGAAAACCAAAAGCAGTAGCAGAAAAAGTAGAACGCTCGATTTTTAATAAGAGTGAAAACTAGAGCATTCTTTGCAAATGAAAACGAGTACATCTCCTCCAAAGGAAATTTGTTGGGGTCCAACCATTTATTGCAGCAAACAAACAAACTAAACAAACTAAGAAAACTAAAGCAACTGACGCTCCAAGAAAAACACATAGTGCATGAAGCAATAAAAATATAGTGTCTTGAAAGGTGACCTGATTTTTGCCGATGAAGAAGGGGTGCCTCGGGGGCATCCCCAAGCTTTGACGCTTGTACTTCTTGGATATTTCTTGGGGTGATGCATGGGCATCCCCAAGCTTGAGCTTTTGTCCATTCTTCAACTCATCTCATCATTCTCCAATCCCTACACTTGAAAACTTCCTTCATACAAAACTAAACACAATTCTATTAGCAACATTAGTGTAAGCATAAAATATATTCAACCTCTTTTAGCTTCAGGTTTCAACCCAAAACCACCACATATAAAGTATATACTACTGTAGCAACTTCCTAAAAAGTTCCATGATCAAAAAGAACTCAAAAGAAAGCGATAAAGTGGCAAAAACAAATATTGGCAGAAATCTGTCAAAACTGGACAGCTGATAATGGACGAATTTTTGAGGGATTTTCCGTTGCTCAAATCAAAAAGTGTTCAACTAAGAAAAGTTTGGATATAACCTGGGGCATATGCACAAGAAATCGCAGGTCCAAAAGATAAACAGAGAATTTTCACGAATTTTTACGGTGCAGCACCGAAAACAGTTTCAGGACAGCAATAACCCCAAATCTTTACCTCACTCAAATTAGAGGCTTCTCTTGGCACAAAAACGAAATAAACAAGATAAGGAGCGGTCATTACAGTAGTAATGACTTCCAAGACTCAAATAAAAGAAAAAGTACTGAAAAGTAAACAATGGGTTATCTCCCAAGAGTGCTTTTCTTTAACGCCTTTGAGCTAGGCGCAGAAAATTGCGAATCAAGTATTTTCAGAAGAAGCATTAAGATCAACAACAGAGGTCTTATCAATAAGACATTGTATTTCATCCACATAAGTTTTAGAAGACTCTTTGTGATCATTCTTTGGCACACTATTCTCATCAAAAAGATTTTCAGGACAAATCCAGTCAAAATTATTTTCAAAAGCTTCACTCAATCCCAAAAGCTTGCAAGGAATAGGTATTTCGGGCTCTTTATCATCTGTACTAATAACATTTATAGGAGAACCGAGTTTATTAAAACGCTTAAGAACCTTCCTAGCTTCAACAACGACATCCTTAAATTCTAGACGCAGAGTTTCCAAGATAAAAGCTTTCTTTTCGGGATCCTCAATTTCATGAAGCTTGAGGAACATGTATTGCATAGAAGAATTAAGACTAGCAAACCTAGCTTCTAACATGTGAACTAAATGAGCAGAAGCAACTTCATAACTAGGAGCTAACTCAACCAAAGACTTTTCCTCAACTTCCTTATTCATACTAATGTGATTAAAGAACTCCTCAATGTTTCTATTTCCAATAATTGAACCACTACCTACTGAGAGGTCCTCCAGAACGAACTTAGAGAACAGCATGATAAACTAAAGTAAAGTAAAAACAACTACCAAGGATTCTAATTTTTTTGGGTTTTTGATATAAAGCAATGCAGGTAAAATAAAATAAAGTAAAGCAAAACAAATAACAAAGTAAAGAATGTGTGTGCGAAGAACTCCCCTCGCAGAAGTCTTCTCTCTTCCCCGGCAACGGCGCCAGAAAAGAAGCTGCTACTCGTGTGATGGCGCCAGAAAAGACTGTGGCATTTAGTTGACGTGGGAGCAGTATGTCCTTGTGCGTGGTGATGACCAGCCCGTTGGGAACCCCAAGAGGAAGGTATGATGAGTGTAGCGGCTAGTTTTCCCTCAGTTAAGAAACCAAGGTTTATCGATCAGGAGAAGAGAGACGATGACGACTGAAGGTGATGCGGACTGGCTTAGTAGCTTCCAACAAGGGCGCCGTTTACGACACTTGTTGACTCGTCTTCGGCCAGCAGCAGTGCGGAACCTGCACACACACAAACAAATACTTTGTCCCCAACTTGCGATGAGGTTGTCAATCTCACCGGTTTGCTTGAAACAAAGGTTATGAGTGTATCGAGTGGAAAACAGTAGTAATATGCTAGTAAAGTAAACAGTGCGGGAAAAGTAAACAGGTGGTTGCAATATGATTAAAATAGGACCGGGGTCCACAGTTCACTAGTGGTGTCTCTCCATAGATAAATAACATGCTGGGTAAACAAATTACAGTTGGGCAATTGATAGAATAAAGATAACGTGATATGTCAAGAAGATCACTATGAGATTTACTCTAGGCATTACAACAAAATACATAGACCGCCATCCAACTGCATCTATGACTAATAATCCACCCCCGGGGATATCATCCGAACACCCCAAAAGTATTAAGTTGCGAACAACAGATAATTGCATTAAGCAAAGTGTGTAATGTAAACAAAGCATATGCCCTTGAGCATATGAATGTTGTTTTCTCCCTAGTAGCAACAGCACATCTACCACCTTAGAGGTTTCTGTCACTCCCCCAGGTGAAATAGAGGCATGAACCCACTATCGAGAATAAATACCCCCTCTTGGAGTCACTAGCAACTACTCGGCCAAGATAGCTACTAACAACGGAGAGCATGCAAGATCATAAACAACATAGAGATAACAAAAGATATAATTCAGTACAGCAACTTAATCATAAACACCAATATTCATCGGATCCCAACAAACCAACATCATAGAATTACATAACGGTGATCTCAATCATGTAGGGCAGCTCATGAGATCTAAACATGAAGCACATGGTGGAGAAGACAACCATCTAGCTACTGCTATGGACCCATAGTCCAAGGTAGACTACTCACTCATCGCTCCGGAGGCAAGCATGGCGATGAAGAAGACCTCCGGTGGCGATTCCCCTCTCCGGCAGGGTGCCGGGAAGAGCTTCTGGACCCTCCCGATCTTCGGGTCGACGGCGGCGGCGGATCGCGATGTATTCTGGAAAACTGATCGGGGCCTTAGGTTTTTCTCGTCAGGGGGTATATATAGGCGAAAGCACGATGTCAGAGGAGGGACCACGGCCCCTCACGCGGGCCCGGCGCGGCCAGGGGGGTGGCCGTGCCGCCCCTGTGTGTGGGGGCCACGTGGCCCCCCTCCGTCAAGTCTTCGGATGTTTGGGAGCTTCCCCGTGAAATATGACTTCAGGAACTTGTTTCGTCCAATTCCGAGAATATTTCCTGTGTATCACTTCTGAAACACAAAAACAGCAGAAAACAGGAATCTGGCACTGTGGCACTTCGTTAATAGGTTAGTTCCGGAAAATGTATAAAAGTACCACTAAGTGTAACGAAACAATATACAAATGGTGTAAAAACAAGCATGGAGCATCAAAAATTATAGATACGTTTGAGACGTATCATTAGTGAGTCAAAGACTTCAACCTCTCCATCGTACATTTTAATGACGATAAGAATAAAGTGGAACCTGCGCACGTTTAAATATGCAGTGTCATAGATATAAGTCATCAGTTAAAATTTTAACATATGGTGAGCAAAATAGAATGTGTTATAAGACAGTTACACTTACTTGAAGTTGTAAGGCCAAAGTATTATCTTTTTGTCACGTTGTCGCTTCAAAAGCCTTAGCAAAGTCTCTGGTGTATCCTTGTTATAGATGGGATCTTCTATGGTTTTTTCATGCATTGTATCTGGGTCAATGAACCCAATGTCCGTGATTTCATCCCTTTTGCATTCGAGCTTCTTCGATCTGCATAATATAGCGCACAAAAGATTAAATTGAGGATAATTTGCAGACAATGAATGAGCTGAGCTAAAGACTTCTCAAATTATATTAATAAATCACTTACAGACAATAGCAACTGATGATAGATTTGTCGATGGCCCGGAGATTGTATAACTGAAAAAGTTCGAGGAAGTCAATGCTCACAGAGTATTCTTGGAAGTAGTGCTCATCCTTAACTCGCACCATGATACAATCAATCCCTCTCTTTGTGGCATTAGTGTACCACGCATTCAAATTACGCATACATGTTGGTAGCGACCTGATATTCTCGACCAGATCTTTCCCTTGAACAAATTGATATACTACTTCGGCGATGGGGTAATCAATTGTGTTTTGTCGAGAACTTTCAACGGCCTTCTCGTCAAACACCTTGAGAGGGGGGACCGATTGAACGGGTTGTTCTCCGAGCTGGTACACTTGTTTCCTAGTTTTCGCCGAGACCACCGATTGATCGGGTTTTTTCACCTCCACCATAGCGTCATACGACTTTTCAATAGAACGCCTATAGTCAGATGGCGGCGATGGTGGAGGGTCATATAGATTCTCAATGGTACGAATAACTTTCACCGGATCTAGAGTCTTCTCAAAAGGTATCTCTGGCACTTTCTTAGCAAAATGTTTTGCCACCTCGGACTTAGAGATTTCGCTGCATTCCTCGATAGTTCTTTCCCAAGGTAACTTCTCGATAGGCGGCAGTGGTTTCTCCTTTCTAGGTCTCTTCCTAGGCAGCGTACCGTTCCGCTTAAAAAACGCAGTCTTACGCGGAGGATCTCGAGATGGTGGACTCGCGCTGGGGTCCCTCTCCGGTAGGTGTGGACTTTGCTGCTCATGTGGACTGCTACCAGGCGGAGTCGATGGCCATTGCTGCTCATGTGGAATTTGCTGCTCATGTGGACTGCTACGAGGAGTCGGTGGCCTTGGCAAAAGGACGATGTATTTCTTGGACCATATGGCGAAACCGCGCTTGACATCGGCCAGTGTCTTCTCTTCGTCACCTCCAGGAAAATCAAGCTCCATAGTTTCAAAACCCAGAACAACGTCATCCACCCCGACACGAACACAGCCAGTTGGAATGGGCATATGATGGTGCGTTGCTCCATCTTCATTTGGGTAAACATAGCCGACCGCCACCTTAACGGACACGTTCCTCATTTGCACATGTAGCTCGCAATCTGTCTTCTCCGTGACATAATCCACGGGGTAGCTTCCTGCACATTCAAGATGCGAGGAACCCACACTGCTTCTTCGCTGAGATGGGGCGGCATCGGCTTGAGGATGTTGTATAAACTGCGGCTGATCAGGTGCCCTATGATTTTTCTCAAGCACCTCCACCCTATTTATCAATTCCGCTAACCTGTCTAAGTCCTGCTTCTTCTTTCTCGAGCGGCTTCTATAAGTGTCAGCGCACTCCGGCCATGCTTCCTTCATGGTGACACCTGGCAGGGCTCGTATCCGTCCAACGTGTTCCGCATTCCCAAGAGCGAGTGTCAGCTCGTCATTCTCTCTATCGGGAATGTACTCTCCCTTTCTAACTTTTTCAATTGCATCTATAAGCTGCGTTGTGATTGCATTAACTTTTTCCTTCCATTTTCCCTTTGCAACTATCTGCCCTGTCTTTGGGTCCAACCCTGCCCCATGCGCGAACAACCAGAACTTGGACCGGTCGGGCTAGTCCCATGTCTGTGGAGTGATTCCTGCCTCCATCAGTTTAGCTTCAAATGCTCTCCACTTCGGAATGGCAGTCTTGTAGCCACCTGACCCCAAATGATGGAAATGTTCCTTCTTTGAAGCATTTTTCGTATTTGTGACTGATTGGGACACAGCAGTAGAAGATTTCTTATAGCTCTTAAATGCGGGCCAGTGATCTTTTATTTTCACTAGACTTCCAGTGAATACTGGATCTTTATCTGCATATCTGGCCCATAAATTTTTCTTCCAGGTCTGGAATTGTGTGGCCATCCTCTTAAGAGTCCATTCCTTGACTTTCTTCTTCTGGCCTTCCGTCATGTCTTCTGGTAGGCTAAAGTGTGTCAGTAGACTGTCCCAAAGAAAAAGTTTTAGAGTATCATTGACATAACTAGCTTCAGCCCCCGCATTCTTCGGCTTATGCCACTCTACAATGCTGATCGGTACATGGTCCCTAACAAGAACTCCAGCTTGGTTTATAAATTTACGGCAGTGCTCTTTGGGCTCCACCGGTTGACCACTAGCCTTAAATGCGGTGAGGGCTAACCTACCCTCACCCTTTAGACGTTGCGTCGGGCCTCGTTGCTTTTTAACAGATTTGCTCGATGATCCAGAAGGCTAAAAGAAAAATGATTCGTTAATAAGTGTAATACAAATAAATCAATGCATCAAGTGATGAACATATAGCCTTGATATACACCTCGCCGAAGTTTATTAAGGACACTTCGTTGTCTCTTCTTTCTTCAGACTCAAGTCCCTCACCGACATCGTTCAAAAATTGTGAGCCAAAATCATCGTCATCACCATCGGGTTCTCCATTGGGTTCCGATCCACGGGCACTCTCAAATATCATTTTCTGCACCATTTCTTCTCGCTCCTCATCTCGGATGAAGGTGTCGTCTTCCATAGCTCAATGTCACTGCAAAATTAAGTGCAATTATTTTGTTTTTATTAATGGACAAGATATATGTATAGGATGACAACAATGTCTTATAGAACACTTGTACCATGTATACTATAGAAGAACTCGGACATATATGGAAGGGGACCACATGGAATTGAGGATTAAAACCATGAGAACAACTAGTGGTAAATCACAACACAACACAACACAACAACATCACTATCTCGACACAACACAACAACATCATTATCTCGAATTCACAACACAACAACATCATTATCTTGAGAAACAAGTAAGCATGTCAGATCCTTCATAGTTTCACTTACAGCACTATGATGGAGATTTCACAACAACATACATAGCAGCAACATTTGTTCAGATTTCAGAACATACATAGGTCAAAACAAAAAAGGACAATCTATTTTATAGCTGCATAGTATCCCAGATTAGCATGCCATCTCAGTGCTTCCAGCTAAACCACCTCACCTGTGATTATAGAAAGGAAATAAAGGACCTGTGTATGATTCAAGAATAAATTAAGTTAACCAATATTGAGTGATTATAGAAAGGAAATAAAGCATGTCAAATCAATGGAGATCCTCTGGTAATTCTAGAGTATGAGTTGGACGCTAGCCAAATATTGAGTGATAGCAATCTAGACACTCAGAAAGATCAGCTACTATTACTACTTCAAGCACATGAGCATATAGTAGTACACAATTCAGCACTCTTAGGGCATCAATCAACCTTACAACAGCTTAACTGTTTCTGTTGAAGTTCCAAGGTGACATCACTGAATATGCAGTTCAAGAACAAGGACCATGGATCAATAATAGTGGAATTACTACACCAAGATAACTGATCCTAAGTAACAAATAATATCAGCTAATTTACTGCATTTTTGTACTTCTCTATTTGCGTTAAAACAATTTAAAACCAAAATAGGCGTTGTATCATACTACCACATATATGTGAGCTGTGGCTGCTACTTGCATAAGATCTTAGTTACTAAGATAACTTTGACCACCTCTTTCCATGGAAACCTCAGCCAGAGCAAGAAGTATTTTAGCTTTCTGCATAGTGTTGTCGTCTGGCTTCTGCTCAACTATTCTTCTTGCAAGATCCAACATTCCCCAGGCCAGATTGCAAGAACAGCAGACAGGGAAATCACTGATTGCTACACTATGGACTACTCACAAGAAATTGAAAAGAAAAATACCAAACAACAGAAAATGGTTGCTTAAAAATATGCAAGTAATACAACACTTTTTAGCGATGACAATAAATGATCAGCCTTAATAAGTATAGCATGATTGTAATAGACTAATAGTGCATTATTCCATTTCAAGTCAAATTGCTGTAACTTCATAATCCTGATGCAGATGTTTAACAACTCTTATTCGCATTATTTCATAGCTTATGTAACACAGAATCTAAAAAAAAACTGGCAGGTACAGTGGTTAGAAGCTTGTTTTAAAAAGGAAAACACCGGTGCTTCTTATATCCATATCTGTTTGATCTGGTATTGCCATTCCAAGTGTACAAGTCAGAAAGGGAAACAAGTATGCAAATCTAGCCAACCCAGAAACAAGCTTTTAGCAATAAATTGACTTGAGCATAAACTGAATTGTACACTTGGCATTATGCAATAATTATGCTCTGCGACATTATGTACTTTCATTAAGCATAAATTGAATTGTGTGCCTTAAGAACAACTAGCAAAACACTACGTCTACCAAATGATCCTCTATGGACTGATGATGAGAATTCAAGAAACAAGTCCAATAGGCAGAACAGTTTCAAGTCCAAATGAGAATCATACTTTACAATGCAGATATATATTACCAACTAGCAGTTTACTGATTGAGTAGGTACTAAAACAGGAAGATAATAATGTCACGAACACCATATATACTGATAATAAAAAAATGTGACAGTCCCAGGTGAAGAGATAATCATATACCGTTTTCAGAATTATCTTCATCCAAATATGGAGCATTTTCATGGTTGCTACCAGGGGTCATTGAGTGTCAAAACTCATTAGCTACCCATTCATCAATTAACTAAAGGCCATGCAGCCCAGGACTAAAAAAATGTTTCTCATGTTCTAATGAAATCCACGACATAAAGAGTACTAGAAAAGGAATAAGGCAACACTGATAAAAGCAAAACAGGCCAAATATTCTAGACAAATTATTCCCATGTCCACAAAGAACACACCAAGCTATAAAATAATTTTGATATTTGCATATGCTTGAAAGCATTCCTGTAGTTTTTATGAGAGATCAGGAGTCCAAGGTCATGCAGACATAATTTAAGATGAAGCAACCATTCATCAGAACATGGGTTTTCCACAAACCTACATATGAATCACATAAAGACATACAAGGCATGGAGCCATAAGAAAAGTAGCAACCAAACAAAGTAATGCACTGAAGTGAAAATTCATAATGTGGTTAAATTCATGGGTTCTAGATAGCTACTAGATATTGTTTGTGATATAACAGGAACTTGTAAGTTGTAAAGATATGCCAGACCTGAGAAAAGTGATTTTAGAACCAACTGAATACCATATTATAAGTGAACTGAATTATCACATAAGGTTTCCTTTCTGCTTTTAATCTGTAATTAAACCTTGATGTCCTGCTGCCATTTGACACTATCACCTTGTTACATGCAGAGTGTCCTCTGGGTCAAGGTATTGGATGAGTTAATGTTCCCATATATGTCTTAACAGATCGGCTTATGTCTAGGTTAGTGAACTGCATTCTTTCATATCACTAGTAGTTGATAGCACATTTACACTCATACCAAACAAGGCCTTAAGGAGGTTGTCTCGGACAAATCAGTGCAGGAGACAAGAGATCAGAGAGGGAGAGGTTACCTGTAAGACGACGGGAAGCCGGAGAGGACACGCGCGGCCGCAGGAGCTGAGAGGGCGAGGGCGCCACCGGCCGGCCGGGTCTTGATCTGTGGCGGGGGCGTGGGAAGGAGGCCGGGGCACCGATGCGCGGCTGCGTGTTCCGGCGAGAGGAAGGTTGCGGGAGGAGTCCGGCGGCTCGAGGCTGCGTAGTCCGGCGGCTCGAGGCTGCGTGCTCCGGCGGATCAAGGCGGCGCTGCGTGTGCGTGTGTGTTTGGAGAGAGGGGAACGGTACTCAGACTAGGGTTTGACGACGGCGCGTGGAAGAAAATGGCCTAAGGGGCTTTGGTACCGGTTGCTATTACGAACCGGTACTAAAGGTAACCTTTAGTACCGGTTCGTAACAGCAACCGGTACCAAATATAATTACGAAAATTCTTTTCGCGATTTTAACCTTTCGTACCGGTTCTTTCAACCAACCGGTACTAAAGGTTTTTTTCTTTTTCTTTTGATTGTTCTGTTGCTTTTTCTGTTGCTTTTCGTTGGATTTTTCTTTTGCTGTTTCTTTTGATTTTCGTTTCATTTTTATTTTGCCGTTTCTATTGATTTTTATTTTGCAGTTTCTTTTGATTTTCATTTTTGATTAGTTATATTTCATTTTCTATTTTCTTTTGATTAGATATGTTTGATTTTATTTTTGATTACTTATATTTGATTGTCTTTTTTCTTTTGATTAGATATATTTGATTTTATTTTTGATTACTTATATTTGATTTTCTATTTTCTTTTGATTAGATATATTTGATTTTATTTTTGATTAGTTATATTTGATTTTATTTTTTCTTTTGATTAGATATATTTTATTTTATTTTTGATTACTTATATTTGATTTTCTATTTTCTTTTGATTAGATATATTTGATTTTATTTTTGATTAGTTATATTTGATTTTCTTTTTTCTTTTGATTAGATATATTTGATTTTATTTTTGATTACTTATATTTGATTAGTTATATTTGATTTCCTATTTTCTTTTGATTAGTTATATTTGATTTTATTTTTGATTAGTTATATTTGATTTCCTATTTTCTTTTGATTAGTTATGTTTGATTTTCTTTTTGATTACTTATATTTGATTAGTTATATTTGATTTTTCTGTTGCAGTTTCTATTGATCATATGTTCGCTTAATAATTAAGTGTCGGTTAGCACGGCGGCACGCTGCGTCCGTGAGAGGAAAAGGGCGGGAAGAAAAGGGCGGAAAGAAAAAGGCGGAAAGAAAAAGGGCGGGAAAACGATTGAACAGTAAAAGAAGTACATATCTCAACTGAAAATTAAGATACATGGCCGGATTAGGTCACAATCGGCCGAGCTTGTTTTCGAATGTTGGAGTGATTCAGTCATAGTCGTGCCTAGCCCTATAAACGTCGCCACTGTAGTCGTCGTACTCGCCGGTGTCATCGTCGCTGGCATCGGGGTCGCGGTAGTCGAACCTCGACTGGTGAGCACGCGTGGGCTGAGACTGAGGGTAGCGCATGCGGGGGCCACGGTAGGCCATGACGCTCTGGAGAGTCCGACCGCGCCACCATAGCCGATGGCCGGCCTCGTTGAAGTTCGAACGAGGCGAGCCGTCCTCCTCGTGCCTGGCAAGCGCACTCTCACGCCGATTGATGAAGAAGGCGTCCCAAGTCGGGCTGTAGTCGGGATGCCACTGAGGATTCCTCCGCTGCTCTGGCGTGAGCTCGAAGTAGTAGTGGTTCGTGATAGCCATCTGGCGCGCCACACCTACAGGGACAGGAGGGATCGGTACGCCTCCGACGCTCAGCATCCAGCCGGTGGGGACGCGGTAGCCCGGCGGGCAGGGGTAGTTTGAGGCGCAAAGCGCCTCCGCCTCCTGGGGGGTTAGAGATACGATGGAAGCCATGGAAGAGAGTGATGAGGTTTGCAGATATGAGTCTAGATGTGATATGTAAATGGAGGCCAAGCCTACATATATATAGTGAAAAATGGCGGGAAGACGGAGGCGGGAAGCGGTGGAAAGCGCGGGAAGAAAATAGGCGGGAACCTTTAGTCCCGGTTTTTGTGTCATCTAACAAAACTGTCGGTGGGATAAGGACGTGTGGGTAACCTTTAGTCCCGGTTGGTGGGTGCAACCGAGACTAAAGATGTCGGCAGGATAAGGACGCGTGGGTGGATGCACTGCTCGATGAGATAAGGACGCGTGGGTGGACA
This sequence comes from Dactylis glomerata, assembly GCA_007115705.1. NCBI lineage: Eukaryota > Viridiplantae > Streptophyta > Magnoliopsida > Poales > Poaceae > Dactylis > Dactylis glomerata. The sequence goes on from QXEO01000091.1 coordinate 883,858, forward strand.
CACGATGCCCCTGTCGGAGGAACAAGACAAAGTAGAAGCGGTGGAAAGCGCGGGAAGAAAATAGGCGAGAACGCAGTGGCGCGGGGAACCATCTAACCTTTAGTCCCGGCTGGTGGGTACAACCGGGACTAAAGGTGGTTTTTGTGTCATCTAACAAAACTGTCGGTGGGATAAGGACGTGTGGGTAACCTTTAGTCCCGGTTGGTGGGTGCAACCGAGACTAAAGATGTCGGCAGGATAAGGACGCGTGGGTGGATGCACTGCTCGATGAGATAAGGATGCGTGGGTGGACGCACGATGCCCCTGTCGGAGGAACAAGACAAAGTAGAAGCGGTGCCGTGCCTATAAAAGGAGCATCGATACGCCATGGCAAGCAGCTCAACAAGCCAACCTAGAAGGTAGGGAGAGTTTCATTCCCATGGATGGAGGACAGGGTTGGGAAATCTCCCGTGGCGGAGTTTCTCGAAGATGTCGTTGGTGCTCACGCCCTACGGCATCTTCGGAAGCTCCGCCTCGGAAAAATTTCCCTGCAAGCCCGTGAAAGACTCTATCTCCTCTAACAGTTTTGGGTAAAGGGTTGGGAAATCTCCCGCGGCGGAGTTTCTCGAAGATGTCGTTGGTGCTCACGCCCTACGGCATCTTCGGAAGCTCCGCCTCAGAAAAATTTCCCTCATACAATAACATCATTACACAAAAATCCATATTGAGATACACAAGTTATGATCCCTATCTAGTCTTCTGAGTTTTCTTCTTGTGTTTCCCTTTCTTCTGATTGCGACGCAGCCATGGACAATCTTCATTATTTAAAATGATGCTTGGGTCAGTTTTCACCTTGAAGGGTGGAATATCATCAAACTTATTATAATCTTCTGACATGTCTGTCTTGTCCTCTACTCCCACGATGTTTCTTTTTCCTGAAAGAACTATGTGGCGCTTTGGCTCATCGTATGATGTGTCCTCTTGCCTTTCTTTTCTTTTTTTCAGTTTGGTAGACATGTCCTTCACATGAAAAACCTGAGCCACTTCACTGGCTAGGACGAATGGTTCGGTGTCGTACCCTAGATTCTTGAGATCCACTGTAGTCATTCCGTACTGCGGGTCTACCTGTACCCCATTTTTCAGGTTGAACCATTTGCACCGGAATAAAGGGACCTTGAAATTAGGTCCATAGTCAAGTTCCCATATCTCCTCTATGTACCCATAATATGTGACCTTCTTCCCATTGTCCTCTGCTGCATCAAAGCGGACACCACTGTTTTGGTTGGTGCTCTTTTTATCTTGGGCGAATGTGTAAAATGTATTCCCATTTATCTCGTACCCTTGAAATGTCGATATAGTCGAAGATGGTTGCTTGGCCAACAAGTATAGCTGTTCTTCATCAGTGACATTCATGAGCCGTGTTTGCAACCAACCGCCGAAAGTCTTCATGTGTTCTCCATCAATCCAATCTTCACGTTGCTCCGGGTATTCAGAGCGTAAAATATTCTTGTGTTCCACTTTGTACGGAGCCACCAAGCTGGAATTATGTAGAATTGTGTAGTGTGCTTGAGTGAAAGAATGTCCGTCCATACACATTGTTGCTTTCTTTCCTAGCGTGCCTTTTCCACGCAGTCTCCCCTCATAGCGCGATTCAGGAACACCGATCGGCTTAAGGTCAGGAATAAAGTCAACACAAAACTCAATGACCTCCTCTGTTCCATAGCCCTTGGAGATGCTTCCTTCTGGCCTAGCACGGTTATGAACGTATTTCTTTAAGACTCCCATGAATCTCTCAAAGGGGAACATGTTGTGTAGAAATACAGGACCGAGAACACTAATCTCTTCGACCAGGTGAACGAGGAGATGCGTCATAATATTGAAGAAGGATGGTGGGAACACCAACTCGAAGCTGACTAGACATTGCACCACATCCTTCTGTAAATTTTGTAGAGTTAGTGGATTGATCACCTTCTGAGAAATTGCATTGAGGAACGCACATAGCTTCACAATGGGTACTCGAACATTTTCTGATAGAAGCCCCCTCAATGCAACCGGAAGTAATTGTGTCATAATCACGTGGCAGTCATGAGACTTTAGGTTTTGAAACTTTTTCTCTGACATGTTTATTATTCCCTTTATATTCGATGAGAAGCCAGACGGGACCTTGATGCTACTTAGGACTTCAAAAAAGATCTCCTTCTCTTCTTTGGTAAGAGTGTAGCTGGCAGTACCTTGATACTTCTCTGGATTCAGGTTGTTTCCTTCGTGGATACATTGCTGGTCGTGCCGTGCATCCGGTGTATCTTTTGTCTTCCCATACACGCCCAAGAAGTTTAGCAGGTTCACGCAAAGATTTTTCGTCACGTGCATCACGTCGATTGCAGAGTGAACCTCTAGGATTTTCCAGTAGGGTAGCTCCCAAAATATAGACATCTTCTTCCACATGGGTACATGTCCGTCAACATCATGCGGAACAGATTGTCCGCCAGGACCCTTTCCAAAGATCACTTTTAAATCCTTGACCATATCATATATAACATCCCCAGTAGGGCGGGTAGGATTCATTCGGTCTTCTGCCTCACCTCTGAAATGCTTTCCTCTCTTTCTTACTTGATGTTGTTTTGGAAGAAATCGACGATGCCCCATGTACACATTCTTGTTTCTCAAATATATACTGTCAGTCTCACCTAAACAGTGTGTGCATGCATTGTATCCCTTGTTTGACTGTCCTGAAATGTTACTAAGAGCAGGCCAATCATTGATGGTTACAAACAACAATGCTCGTAGGTTAAATTCCTTTTGTTCGTGCTCATCCCAAATAGGTACACCTTCTTCACGCCACAACTGTAAAAGTTCTTCAACCAATGGCCTCAGGTACACATCAATGTCGTTGCCGGGTTACCTCGGGCCTTGGATGAGCACTGGCATCATAATAAACTTCCGCTTCATGCACAACCAAGGAGGAAGGTTATAGATACATAGAGTCACTGGCCAGGTGCTATGACTGGAGCTCTGCTCCCCGAAAGGATTAAAGCCATCTGTACTTAGACCAAATCTTAAGTTCCTTGCGTCATCTGAAAATGACTTGTACTTTCTATCGATTTTTCTCCACTGCGATCCGTCAGCGGGGTGTCTCAGCATCACATCTTTCTTACGGTCCTCTTTGTGCCATCACAACAACTTGGCATGCTCTTTGTTTTGGAACAAACGTTTCAACCGTGGTATTATAGGAGCATACCACATCACCTTCGCAGAACCTTCTTCCTGTGGGTGGACTCGCCCTCAACATCGCCAGGGTCATCTCGCCTGATCTTATACCTCAATGCACCACATACCGGGCATGCATTCAAATTCTCGTACTCCCCGCGGTAGAGGATGCAGTCATTGATGCATGCATGTATCTTCTGCACCTCTAATCCTAGAGGGCAGACAACCTTCTTTGCTTCGTACGTACTAGAGGGCAATACGTTCTCCCCTGGAAGCATCTTCTTTATTATTTTTAGCAACTTTTCAAATCCCTTGTCAGAAGTACCATTCTCTGCCTTCCATTGCAGCAATTCTAGTGTGGTACTCAGTTTTTTCTGGCCATCTTCGCAATTTGGGTACAACAGTTTGTTGTGATCCTCTAACATTTTCTCCAACTTCAACCTCTCCTTTTCACTTCCGCAGTTTATCTTCGCATCAAGAATGGCCCGACCCAAATCGTCATCGGGGTCATCAAAAATGGGCTCATAAAAAATGGGCTCTTCTTCAGCTTCGTCTTCCCCCATACTACTATCACCGTCTTCAGTGAACATAGGATAGTTGTCACTATCATCTTCTTCTTCATTGCCTTCTATTATAACCCCTCTTTCTCCGTGCTTGGTCCAACAATTATAGCCGGGCATGAAACCATTCTCAAGCAGGTGGAAGTGAAGGGTCTTTGAGGTAGAGTAATCCTTCGTATTCCTACAGGAACTACATGGACAATAAATGAAACCATTCGACCGCCTATTTGCCTCCGCCACGTTGAGAAAATAATGCATGCCAGTAATGAAGTCGGGATGACATCGGTCACTGTACATCCATTGTCGATTCATCTGCATTATATAAGTATATCAAAAATCATTAATTACACAACATCATGGATATATGAGTGACCAACTTAATTAATATTCAAGTTCATCACATAAAACTAAGTTTTTTTATTAAAAAAAAGAGGCTCACCGAGGTGGTACAGTGCCGGCTAGGGGAAGACGCTGGCGATCGACGGCGGTGAGGACAGGGACGATATTAAAACCTACAAATCATACTTTAATTTGAGCTCAATTGCATACAAAAAGAATGAAATCCCTAACTTAGGCATTTCATCAAACACCTTGCTAGCACTAGAAAAATAATACGAGTTAAACTAGCAAAGAAATGAGCTAAATTAGGAATGCCGGAAGAAAGGATGATATTGCTAATCCTTAGATAGATGGGTGCCATCAATCTTAATAAAATGGTGGATAAAAATGAAGATTTATTGGAGTGTGAGAGGTGCAAAATGTTTGGAAATGTGAGAGAGGAGAAGGGAAAATGGGAAAATAAGATGCAGGGATGATCGGGCGCCTGAAGAAATAGGGCAGGGGCCCTTTAGTACCGGTTCTTCAGATGAACCAGTACTAAAGGTTCAGCTCTGGCCCACTAAAACCCTTTCGTACCGGTTCCTAGTATGAACCGGTACAAAAGGCCCTCATCGAACCGGTACTGATGTTGCTCGGCCGGCTGGGCAAATGAACCGGTACTAATGCAGCCTTTAGTACCGATTCATACGGGAACCGGTACTAAAGGCTTAGACCGATGCCCATTTTTCTACTAGTGGTTGCATGTGAGCGCTGAGGTGCCGTCCGTCTGACTCGGTGAGGATGATCGGTCTCGCGTGTTCCTATGAAAATCCAATGGACATTAGATATCTAGATATTAGTGGTGGTTGGACTGGATGAACATGGACATTACGCGTCTGATATTGGATTGGAGCTGGAGCACACTACGTGATGTTGGACCTCAGAATGGACGCCTACTATTTGGACATGGACCCTGATCCAGTTCCAGCTCATATAAGCCTTTTCGCAGACCACACAACATATCCATTTCTCAAGTGAGCACGTAGAATGTCGAGAGATATATACATATATTTTTTCCTAAATTTTTTAACATTTTGAAATTTAGTTTTCAGATAAAGGAGCATACGCAAATTAGATCAAAAAGTATATTTCTGCGAGAATACATGATATATAGTGTGTCGACTAATGCTCTATTTTCATAAAATTAAAACCTTGACACCATGTGTCCTGTTAAGTTATAATATTCCTTTAGTGGAGGAATATTCCCATCCTTACGAGAATTTATGTTTGCATGTGTGTATAATTAAGCCAATAATATTTATTGTTGTGAGTGCGGCTACTGTTGAGACTTCATTAGTTTAAAAAATGGCAGTCGAATAAATTTTTTATTTATGTGTACTCAATTATAGAAATAATATATGTACCGGTCAGATTTCACTTTACATGTTATTCAAAAATATCCATATCTAGCAGCTCCTATCCTTTGCCATCACGTTTTTTTGCAAGGTAAAGCTCTTTATTCAAACCACCAGGCCACGAGGTGCCTGAAGCTTGCCAAAGGGCAAGCACAAGGTACAACCAAGGCAATGAACTGCCTAAAGCCTAACATGTGTGTACCGTATTTAATACGAAACATATTAAGTGTAAATCTTTGGTAACTTATTTCTATGTATTGTCAGGCTAAAGTAGTTTATAGCGCGAGGGACATTCCGCCCATAGTACGTCGATTAATGTTGTATCTTCATAAGTAGGTTTGGATTATTCTTTCATTGTAGGAATATTTTCATCCTCGCGAGAATCCATATTAATTGAACCCTTTGTGCAATGTAAGATGATTATTATTTTTAGTATGAGGGAGGTTCTGTTGATAGTGCGATTCATTAATCTTAAAAGTCCACTAACTGTGAGTGTGTCAGAGTGATGACCGTCAAATAAATATTTCATATAGGTGTATAAAGAAACGAAAGAATAACCACGTATCTTCTTCTCGTGAGCACAGCCGCCGCCGCCTCCACTTCGGCCTCCACCATAGATCGGTTCCTCCTCCTCCGGCCAGCCTCGCCGGTGTCAAGAGGAGTGGGGAACCCGATCTATGAGTGGAGTTTTTAATAAAAATAGTGCTTTTGGTAGATTAAATTAGGGTTTTGATTGTATTTTTGTGGCCTCCACGTCAATGAAGAAAGCATCGTCTATAATAAGAGATCTTTGGGTCTTCATTCGACGATGAGATCTCCTTCCTGGCGTCAATTGTGGTGGTGGAAGATTAAGTTTATCTAGGTATGGTCGATCTTGCTTCGCCAGATCAATCTTGAACTTTTTCTCATGGTCGCCGCGAGGAGTATTGTCCTCGCAATATTTGTCCCAGCTGCTACGTCTGCGATAATGGTGATTCGTACCCTCGGTTCGCCAGCGATGTCGACAAGGCTGTTTGGTTACTTTTTCCTGGCATACTGGTGTGGGTACTCTTGCCGATGGTGAATGACTGTTTTAATGGCTACGCGCGTGCATGTAGCCTTGACATTACGGCTCAAATTAAAATTGTGGGAGAACCTTTGTCGGTATTTTTAGGTCTATGGTTTGATTGTCTTTGGCTGCCTTCAGAAAATATAAGATAGTGTCATGGAAGAAGAAAGTGTCTGAAGATATCGAAGATTTGCTTATCTTTTTTAGACTTTATTTTATAATAGTTGGAGTCAGCTTATGTATCTCTACCATGTACTATTTGTTTCTATAAATATATGTGGTATTGCTTGTCAAAAAAAATATTTCATATAGGTGTACTTAATTCTAGAAACAAAGTGCGTACAGTTTACATTTTATAAATATAATTTCTAAATTTCCTCTTTCATATAGGTGTTCGAGTTGGCTCGCCGCGGCAGCGGCTTCCTTCAGGAGCCTCCGGAGATTCAGCTCTTCTCGGTGTTCCACCAGCGATGTCGATGTGCTGCCGCCGCTACCCGAGGCCATAAGGATGGCCGCGCCACGCTCAACGTGATGGATTGCGCGAGCTCATTCCTCTGAGAGAGGATCTTCTGCAGCTTTGTAGCGGCCTCTAGCCCTCCCCCCCCCCCCCCCCCCCCGCTCAGTCAAGTGGTTTCATCCCCGGCTGGGATTGGAGCGGCGCCGCCGTGAATCTGGAAGCCATCGGCGGAGAACAAGGACCTGATTGCTTGTGTGCAATCTTTGTCAGGGTGCTAGCTATAAAAGTGTGAGGCTATATTGTATTTTCCTTTTCTTATGGGCCTCTTTGTAAAATCACCCACTATTGAATGAATCTCCGAATCCTTCTAGACCTTCCCGTTCAAAAAAAAGAGAAACATTGCAGCATTAATGTCTAATTCTAAATTTGTCATCACCATCAGTTCAAGAAAATAAATTGTGCCTGCGTAACTATCAAGTGCAGATTTGCTGTAAAGAAGACCAGAAATTACTCATATCTTAGGGAAATGGCAAAATCGTTTGCTTGTTACTATTGTTGCAAGATATCGCACACAACTATCATGCGTGTCAATATGGGATTATGGGCATACACAGAAGCACATGCTGAACTTGGCACTATAACTTGTATCTGGTAACAGCATCAAAAACTAAGAGCTTGAACTAACCTTTGCCTGGGACAATGATAGCTGGTGCTGCTTTATATATAGTTGTGGAAGAAAACACTCAGTGACACTTTCCTGCAACACACTGCGGGAAAAAGTTATAGACAAACTTGATAAATGAATCTTCAAATCATGTGCGGCAATAAAATATGACCATGCATCAAATGGTAGAAACAAAGAAAAAGTGCATTCTCTAAAACGTTTTCTTAGTGCCAGTTGCGATCTCAGAACATATAATCAAAGCATATTTCTCTGAAGGAGCGAAATCCCCAAGGCGGCCTTTTTTATTTTTCTCTACTGGTCAAACCAGGCCTGATTGTTGAAAAAGTCAATTAATAGATATTAATTTTGCAGACTGCATTTTACAACAAACTTGAAAAGTAGTTGTATTTTTTTGATCGTTCAATATTTTGTGTTGCAATTATTTTATGATTTTTATATTTGTGCGTTAAATTTTGTTGGCCCGTAGAATGTTCGCCTAGCAAATCTAAATTCCTAACTCTGCCACTGGATCTCATGTACTTCCTTCGTAAAAATGTGTGTCCTTCAAACATGTAGAATCTACAAACGTAGTATTAATTTTTGCAAGATACAAACATTTTCAGGAATTTCAGCAAAAACCGAGAAGGGGTGGAGGGGGGGGGGGGGGGGGGCTTTTCTCACCCAGGCAAGCTAGCCCGAGGGGCTGACAGCGGGTCCAGGTGGATGACGAGGCGCTGACTGGATGGCAGGACCCACCCTATCAGCGCGGATTAAATCCCAACAAAAAGGGTGGCCCCAGATTCGAACTCGGAACCTGGACGGAACAGAGCAAAGATCGAACCACTGATCTAGAATTCAGACAGCTGACCGAGAGGCCCCCAAGAGGATGCGGATAAAATCCAATTTCTGCAGGAGCTGACCGAGAGGAGATCTCTTTGCTCCGGGCCTTGGATTCTCCTGGGGGACTTCAATCTGATCCTCAGGGCCTCGGAGAAGAATAACGAGAATCTTAACAGGCCCATGATGAACCGCTTCAGGCACTTTGTCGGCAACCTGGAGCTCAAGGAGTTGTACATGCATGGTCGCTTATTCACTTGGAGTAGCGAGCGGGAGAACCCAACGTTGTCCAGGATTGACAGGGCTTTAGTTTCGGTGGACTGGGACTTAAACAACCCTGACTCGTTTCTTCAGGCTCTGTCGTCTAACGTGTCTGATCATGCTCCCCTGCACCTCTCTCTGAATGGTGCCTGTAGACCCAAGCGGAGGTTTCGCTTCGAGCTTTTTTGGACGAGGTTGGAGGGTTTCGAGGATGCGGTGAAGGAGGCTTGGAAGTGTGAGGATTCCATTGTTGACCCCTTCAAAAGACTGGACGCGCTGTTTCGCAATACAGCCAAGGCACTGCAGGCCTGGGGACAGAGGCGGGTCGGCAATGTGAAAATTCAGATGGCAATTGCTAATCTGGTGATTCTGAGGCTCGACGCGGCCCAAGATCGTAGGCAGCTATCAGATGGCGAAGCATGGCTTCGTAAAACCTTGAAGGTTTCCCTGCTTGGTCTTGCGTCCTTGGAACGCACCATTGCGCGTCAAAGATCGCGGATGCGGTGGCTTCAGGAGGGAGATGCCAACACTCGGCTTTTTCATGCCGTGGCTAATGGACGTAGGACTAAGAATTTCATCGCGGCGGTCACGGTGGGTGAAGAGATCGTCACGGAGCAGGATCGCAAGTTGGCGGTTTTTTCAGAGGCGTATCAGGGGTTATTGGGCACGCTACATAACAGGAACTATAGCCTGAATTTTGACTTTCTGCAGCTACCAGCTACCGATCTGAGTGGGCTGGAGATGATCTTTACTGAGGAGGAGGTCTGGAAGGTCATCAAGGAGCTGCCTCAGGACAGAGCACCGGGCCCTGATGGCTTCATCGGCATCTTTTACCAGAGGGCGTGGCCCATTATCAAGGGAGACATCATGGCGACTATGCTTAAATTGTATGTTGGCGATGGCAGGGGTTTTGGGAAATTAAACCAAGCGCTGATAACTCTCATCCCTAAGAAGCCAGATGCGAATTTGGTGGGGGATTACCGTCCGATTAGTCTAGTGCATAGCTTCTCCAAGCTGTTCTCTAAGCCGTTGGCGAATCGGCTAAAGCTCAGATTAGGAGAGGTGATAAGTTCCAACCAATCTGTGTTCATTAAAGGAAGATGCTTACACGACAATTTCCTCCTGGTTCGTCAGCTTGCCAGGAAGATCAGTGCCCAGCGACAGACAGGTGTGCTCCTCAAACTTGATCTGACAAGGGCGTTCGACTCGATTTCATGGTCTTTTCTGTTTGAGGTGTTGAGGGGACTGGGGTTTGGTAACTTGTTCCTCAAGTGGATTTCAATCATTCTTTCTTCTTCTTCCACTCGAGTTACTGTGAACGGTGTGCCTGGGAGATGTATCAAACACGTCAGAGGCTTGAGACAAGGGGATCCAATCTCCCCGATGCTTTTTAACTGCGGCATGGAGGCACTGACGATGCTAATGAACAGAGCGGTGGGCGAAAATCTGTTGTCTCCACTGGTTGGCTGCTCGGCTATGCAGCGTCTCTCGATCTATGTGGATGATGTTGTGCTTTTTGTGAGGCCGATTGAAGCGGATTTGACTGCGGCCAAAGTCATCCTGGAGGTTTTTGGAGAAGCTTCGGGTTTGAAAGTTAACTATGCTAAATCGTCTGCTACGATGATTAGAGGATCAGACCTAGAAGAGCAAAGGACGGAAGCAATCATGGGCTGTCAGATCGTGCAGTTTCCGATCAGATATCTGGGCCTCCAACTGGCCATCCGCCCCTTGACCAAAGCTCAGTGGCAGCCGGTGCTAGATAGATTGATAGACTTCTTGCCGGCTTGGCAGCGAGGCCTTATCGCCAGACATGGCAGGTTACTGCTTATAAAATCTATCATCGTGGCCAAACCCATTCACCAGATGTTAGTTGCAGAGGCCCCTGTGTGGATGCTGGAGGAATTAGAGGGCTGGCAACGTGCCTTCTTCTGGTCGGCAAAGGAAAAGGTGAACGGCGGTCAGTGCTTGGTAGCCTGGGAGTCGGTGTGCCGGCCCTATGAATTTGGGGGGCTGGGTGTTAAAAATCTGAGGTTGCAAGGTCTTGCACTGCGTGTGCGCTGGGAGTGGTTGAGACGCACGGACCTTTCGAGACCCTGGCAAGGGTTACCCCGTTGGAAGGATAAGCCGGCGGCAGAGGCTTTTCATAGTCTGGTGAAAATTCGAGTGGGGAAAGGCTTCGAGTGGGGAAAGGCGACAGGGTGCTGTTCTGGCGGGATCGCTGGTTGGATGGAGCCTGCGTTCAGGACATTGCCCCGGAAGTGTTAGCTGTTGTGGGTACGAGGCGGCAGAACACCAGAACAGTCCAGCGGGCTTTGCAGAACGACAGATGGACGTTGGATGTCACGGAGAATCTTTCACCGGAAGGTTTTCAACAGTTCGTGGTTTTGTCTATGTCGATTATCAGTCAGGAGAGAGACCCGGACCAAGATGACATCTTCTCCTGGCCATGTGATCCATCTGGGGTTTTTTCGGCAAAGGCTACTTATGACAGGCTTTGTGAGGGCGCAGTAAGATTTGGAGCTGCGGATTGCATCTGGAAGCCGTGGGCACCGAGCAATTGTAAGATCTTTCAGTGTCTTGCTATCAAGAACAGGCTGTGGACGACTGATCGAAGAGCTAGGCATGGCCTGCAAGCGGTAGCCAACCCTTGCTACCTTTGCCTTCAGGAGATCGACGCGGTGGACCATTTTCTGGTGCACTGCTGCTACGCTAAGGAGGTGTGGTTCGAGTCTTTCAGAGATGCCAACGTTCCATATGCGCAACCCTCGGTGGGTGATAGTCTGGAGGATTGGTGGCTATCGGCTCGGCAGCGAATCCAGGTCAGGGAGAGGAGTGGGTTTGACGCCCGGATCATGCTCACCTGTTGGTCTATTTGGAAGCAACGCAACGCGCGTGTTTTCCAGAACTCCAATCAGTGCTCGGCGATGGAGTTAGCGAGAAGAATCAAGGAAGAACTCACCCTTTGGCGTCTGGCTAGGGCTAGGGTGGGTGTTGGAGGGAGTTCTAGAACTTTAGGAGAGTAGTCCTCTGTGTGTGGGTGTGTTTTCGGCCTTGTGTTCAAGGTCGATTCTCTGTAATTATGCTTGCTTTCTTCTTCTATAAAACAATGGTACGCAGTCGCGTACTCTTCGTGAGAATTCAGACAGCGACCAAAACGGCAACCTGACTAAACTGAACGAAAACGCTGTTGTCGAGCTCGGTGCACAACGACAGAGACGCGGCCGGACTGGGGCTGCAAGCAGCGTCGAGGAGGAGGACATCCCAGGCTGAGAGAAGGGATGCTGGCCGGAGATGCGAGCGCTGGGGTCGCAAGCTTGGCGACGGAGATGCGCGGACGCGGTTGACCAAGGAATTGAAGCTCGAGCTCGCAGATAAGAGAGAAGAGGATGGATCCCGTTCTTCGTTGGTTGGTTTCCACGGGTTGGCTTTGTGTCCCGGTCGATTTGGTCAGCATATGCCACACACCGTGGCAGCAGAGCTGCTTGTGCCAAGGTTTAATTCGAAATTGGGCACGGGCATTTCACCGCAGGTAAACATTTGTAGCATACATTCACGCGCAGTCGCGCGTCACAGATTCTCACAACAGCAACAGCATGTGCTTATCTATCTAAGTATCTAACTGCCATTTTCACCGTGTCCAACATTTCCAGCATTTCTTTCAGGCAGCAGCAGCACGAGTGCTCGCAATCGCAAAGCTTCTTCATCCAGGCAAGTTTAAGGTGTCCTTGTACCCCTTCGTTATTACTGGTGCCCCCCCTACTCCAAAAAATTATTTAAAGATATCTCTTATATTTACATTAAATTTTTAAATATAACTCAAAGTGTAGTACACAAATAAATCCTGGACCGAGACCCCTAGCTCTAGGGGGCAGGGCGAACACCCATGTGCCCCGCTATCATCGGCGCCGTCGCCGGGGTGGTCGTGTTCCTCGGGGCGGCAGCCTCGTACTTCCGCTACTGCTGGAAGAAAAGGCCGTCCGGCTCCTCCACCCGCCCCACCACCGTCACCGTGTACAAGGCGGATACGATCTACATCAACACTGCGCCGTCCGTTAACTACAACACCGCCGTCGTGCAGCAGCAGCAGGAGGAGGAGTACGCTGCGCCGTTCTCCTCCTGCTGCTCTTCGCCGTCGATAGACTCAAGCTGCTAAGAGCATACCAGTTGAAACTGTGTGATTTGGCAGTGTGAAAGTATTAGTATGATCATACTACTTGATGTTCACACCAACACAACATTGACATTTTTATGTTGCCTAACTGTTCTGTATTCCTGATAGCTGAAAGGAGATCCGTTGGAGGCCCACGCAGGTCCGTTTGGTTTGCATCGTTCTCGGCGGCAGCCCATTGAAGGCCCACGCAGGTCTGTTTGGTTCGCATCGTTTTCATCTATCTAACTTGTGATAAACCCAACTGCCATTTCAGCAGTGCATTTCACAGTCACCGTGTTCGTGCACGTTTTTTTTCCAGTTCGATCCAAACTTGGCGAGCAGGCTGGCAGCGCGAGCGCTAGTGCTCGCAAAGCCATATATACGCCACAGTATTCATTTCCAGCATTTCTTTCTCTTCACACCGATCAGATATTTAGAGGTGATGTAGTTTTCACTGACCCGGCCGGCAGCAGCAGCACGAGTGCTCGCAATCACAAAGCTTCTTCATCCCGGCAAGTTCAGGGTGTCCTTGTACCCCTTCATTATTACTAAGGGGGGGGGGGGGGGGGGGGGGGGCATGCCCCCCTACTCCAAAAAATTATTTAAAGATATCTCTTATATTTACACTAAATTTTTAAATATTACTCAAAGTGTAGTACACAAACAAATCTTGGACCAGGACCCCTAGCTCTAGGGGCAGGGCGAACACCCATGTGCCCCGCCCTATGGGCTAGCACCATAGACTACAGTGAGCCAGAATTATTATTTTTTCGACAAAACGCTAAAAGGGAAGATCATGCCTAAGCAGGCTGAGTACAACACACGCAATAAAAATCAATGCACGTCCCATGTTTCTTGTAGATAGACCCGTAGGCCTAATGCCCCGCCCAAGCCCAGATTCTTGCTTCAGCCTTGATCCGGTTTAAGCTATAGTTGATGGCTGGCTGCGCATTGTTGAATGTGCATTCGTTTCGCAGTTTCCAAATCATCCAGATGTCGAGTAGTATCATCGATGTGAGTCCCTTGCGTAGTTGTTTAGGAGTAGCATGTTTTGCCCTTAATTAACCACCAATCTCCAATCTTTGTGTCGTGTTGTGGCGGTGGGTACGTGGATCATGGTCAGAACCTCAAACCAAACCTGCTGAGTGAATGGGCAGTCAACGATGATGTGCTGCATGGTCTCAAGGCTCTGACCGCATAGGACGTAGCATGGCTCGTGACGTAGGCCGTGTCTCTGTAGGCGATATGCAGTCCAACATCTGTCAAGGTTCGCTTTCCAGAAGTGGAACTTGACCTTGCGAGGCACCCAGGTTTTCCAGGCTAGTTCCCAAGTGCTGCTGCTGATGAATCCCTTGGAAGTTTTGATGAAAAAGACCACCTGCGCCAATGAAATATCAGAAAAGACCACCTGCAAAAAAAATTATATAAAAAAAGACCACCTCTCGGTGGCAGCATGTCTGGCCAACTGATCCGTGACACATGCCGCCTGGAGCAGAGCCAGCAAGCACCTGCCGCCTGGGACAGAGCCGGCAAGTTTCCTAGCCTCCATCGACGTCCCCCTCCATCATCGGCCGTGGGCCCACAGACCTGCACGCCATGCCTGCCCATGCACCACCTCAGCATGCCGGGTTTCTCCCAGGCAGCAGGGCCCATGGCCGATGACGGAGGGGGGCGGCGATGGAGGCCAAGCAACTTGCCGGCTCTGTCTTAGGCGGCAGGTGCTTACCCGCTCTGGCCCAGGCGGCATGTGCGACATGTCAGTTGGCCAGACATGTCACGTCCCAAGACCCGACCCGGTAGAATGACAGCCGCCGCGCTCCTATAGACCGAAAAGCCTATACACGCGCAAGGCTAGAAAAGCAGGAATAGACCAGCACAGTGGATCGAGAAGCTCATCTATTAATATTACAGGTTTATTTGCAATTACAACAGAAATATAAGTTCTCTAAATCGCTTCCCAGCCCGCTTCCGCTGCGCCTCTGACTGCATCTAAAAACATAAGGGAGCTAGGGTGAGTATGATAAACATACTCAGCAAGTAGTACAAGAAGCAATGGATGATCAAGGTATTAGATGGAATCCAATTTAAAGAAATGAATAAGGCAACAAAGATAAAAGAATTTAATGGAATAGAAAGAATAATAATTGGCATCACACATGACCGCAAGCATTCCCTACCCGGGAGTCACAGGGGTGAATATCCACACTTTTACACTCTGCAGAGGGGTACTCCGACATCGACAGTCTCGACTAACTCCACGCAGGTGTTAGCCGAGCAGTGTTCTTTTACCCGCTAAGACCCGGACACCCTGACTTATGTCGATCGCTCCTACGAATCCATCACCGACACGTTCCATGACAAGGGCCGTCCCCAGCGGAGAACACAGACAGTCCCATACCTGAACTGTGACCGGTACAATACGTTTGCCGTCGTGATACCAATACTAAGAATCAAAGATACAAAGAATCTCAACTATAGAACTACTGAACAGCCAAAGAAATGCCCATGTGTCTACATGAGGCCATCTAGAATATATCTCTCTGAGATACCATGTCCAACGACATGCAACAAGTGTAAAGGCTATTCATGTAATGGAGTCGATAACAATCTAGTGTAAGTAGAAGTCACCACAGTGGAGTATATTCATCCGTATTCTGATAGACGATGAGACTAACCAAGATACGGTGCAAGTAGCATAACAGGCACCTCAACGAATTAGCAGGATAAGAACTAGGAGGAAAGGTACCACTTGCCTTGACAGGAAATCGATATTCATCCGATGGATTGCTTTCACAGAAGACCCCATATGAATCAAATAGATTAAATCCCCATCGTGATACATGCTAGTCTTCTACGTATGGTCTGGCTCTTCTTCATGCAATACACCACATCAGAGCAGAGAGCATCTCCGGCTACGCCCTTCCAGAGGATGCATATCTATCTCGTCGCATACCATCTCCAGCTCTAGCCTCACTCTTCTCTCGGCGTTTCTCTCTCTCACTGTTTCGGTTGAGTGGCGTGTGAGTGTGAAACAGCAGCAGCGGCTGCTATTTATAGTAGTAGGGTAACACCGCTTACAAGCAAAATATCTAAGATGCTCTGGCGTTGGTCTCTTACCGCTTCGGCGTTGGGCAAAAATATCAGCCGGCCGCTTTGCTGCTGGGGCTTGGTAAAATATTGCTGGCCGACATCCTCTTCAGGTGAGCAAACGGCACTAGTCCGTCGTGCTGGGCGACATGCACAAAGTCCACGCAAAAACGTTGCCGACTGAGCTAACTTAGCAATTCTTCATACCTTCCTCTAGTATGCAGCCACGTAGCAACCTTCCAGAATATCTTGTAGTGCTAATCTTGTGCTTAGTCGAATACCCCACGAGCGCATGTAAGTACTCAAATGTCTGATACGAGCTACTTCTACTGGTTAGCGAATCCAAGTATTAGTACTGCTAGCTAGTTCTCATACACAAACAATTTTAATTTTGTTGTCACTTAAATTAACTTCTCTATTTTTATTGCATGCAGATTTTTAAATCAAGAATTAAACTAGGTTTAGCAAAAGTAAGATATTTAGAAGCTAATTTTTTCTTAACTTTTATTAATTAATAACTCCAAATTTTGGGTTCTCACAAGATATGCCGCTACCGAGAGGTGGTCTTTTTTGACAAAAAATTTCGCAGATGGTCTTTTCTGACATTTCATCGGCGTAGGTGGTCTTTTTCATCAAAAATTCAATCCC
This sequence comes from Dactylis glomerata, assembly GCA_007115705.1. NCBI lineage: Eukaryota > Viridiplantae > Streptophyta > Magnoliopsida > Poales > Poaceae > Dactylis > Dactylis glomerata. The sequence goes on from QXEO01000091.1 coordinate 900,489, forward strand.
TTGCCGGCGCGATCTCTGTAATGGTCTGGCAATCGATCCATTTGGATTCGGCCTGAACAAGCTTCGAAAACTTCCAAAGAATCGGATTCGGCCTGCACATTATTACACCCCATTTGGATCGCCAGGGCTAAGCCTTCTTTCATCACTATCGCTTCAGCTGAAGAGGCAGAGGAGACATGTGGAATAAACTTGATGGATGCTGCAATGAAATTCCCTTGATAATCGCGCAATATTGCTCCCACTGCACCTGTGCCAATATCAGCATAAGAGGCATCTACATTTAACTTTGCCTGGTGAGGGAGCGGTCTCTTCCATTTGGCCTGAGAAATGCTGCTATACTTCTTAGACAACTGCGCTGCAATAGCTACCATCGACAAGATTGAGAACTTGCATTTTTTGTATAAGGGGGACGTCTTTAGCATAGGTCCTTCTTCTTCTTATCCACCAAAGATACCAGCATGTAGTCACAACCAATTCTTTGAGATTCACCGAGGAAAGACCTTGGACCGTAGTCCCTGAAAGTCCCAGAATGTGTTCAAGCACCACTGATCCGGACCTGTCGACCTGTATGCTATCTCTATTAATAATATTGCTAGAGGTATGGTCCGTGGTTCGCAAGTACGCTTTCAATCCACCTAAAATACGCTTTCAAAAATATTACATAAACTGCCACCGACAAGTCATACGGTTTGTTTTCTTCAAGTTCGACACCACCTTGATCCCCCGCACGCGGGACGACCCCCTCCTTCCCTGCTGCCGTTTTATCCCCACTAGAAGGCAGGACACGATTTCAAGGGCGCAACCAGCCAGCCAGGACGCAGGCTCTCCGGCAGGACACGATCTGAAGGGCACAGCCAGCCAGGACGCAGGCTCCGGCCAGTTTGCGCACACGAGGACACCGCCGGACAGGTAATGGCTCCAGGGATCTCGAGGGCGCTGCCGGTCAGGTGTAGGCTCCGGCCAGTTCACGGACACGAGGACACCGCCGGCCTGGTAGTGGCTCCAGGGATCTTCCGTCCAGATCGATCAGGTCACGGGTTCCGGCCAGAGGGGCAAGCACTGGAATATATCACAAGACCTGTTGCCTTCTCGTCTACTCGTCACCGCCAGCAAAATCAGCGGGCCGTGGCCAGGCAAGCTCACCGCGGCGAGGATCACAAGGCACGTTGTGAGGACGACCGCAGAAAAACATACTGCCAGTAGGGGATCGCAATCCCAGTGAACTTCATTCCAAGCTGACAATGTATCAGGAGATGTGAACTGGTATATCTCTACTAATAATACGGCTTGAGGACGTGATGGTTAGAAAACCGTGGTAGGTAAAAAAACCGGTCTAAAGTTTGGTACATCAAAAAAATCGTCCGTAGTGATTTTTATGCTTTCGTCCGTCCGTCCTGTGACTATCAACCGAGGAAAACCAACACGATGGTTGATGGGAGTCCTGATCCGGGCTAGACAAGCCTAGCTGCGTTTCTATATATATATCTGGCCCGCCCGCTCCAACAGAAGATCTGGCCCGCCCGCTCCAACAGAAGATCTGGCCCGTCCGCCCAGAGCAGATCGATAATTTACGCCGTCTCCAGCCCATATCGACCCGGTCGAGATCACCAGCGGTGGACGAGAAGGGGTCGTCGAGGTGTTTCTGCACCCAACACGCAGAAACTACCGACGTGAGGTAGGGTAACACTGGAGTTTGGCCGCTTCGTCGCGCGCCGTTACAGCCATACTCTGCGTCCAGCTCACCACCGGGCCGTCCACACATCGTGGAGCGGCACTTCCGTCTTGAAGTAATTCCATGTCGATTTCAACCGCACGTGGGCACCGTCCTTCTCTTCCCCGCCTCTGTCCGAGCGCCGCGACTATCGTTTCTGTCGTCTCCGGCCATCCCGGATTTCCTCGACCACGTCAAGGCACGAACATATGTGGATTTCGTCATGAACATGGAGGTCAGCCGCCAGCCACGAGCTCGTCCACCCCTATCCTTGATCTGGTGGGAGGAGAGGTTTTCCGTTACAGAACACGGGAGGCGCCCCTGAATCCGTGCGGAACAGCACAGGGACAAGGTAGTCAGCTGCCGGCGTGGCTCGCGACGGGATGTCAAGGTCGCGGATGCCATGATGGGCGCCATGGGCTCAAAAAGAAAGGCCATCCGGCCATGGCTTTGCAGTCGCGGCCCTGGTGGCCGAACTTGATCCAGCATGATCTCGTCGGCGTAGCCATAGCGGGCGCTCCGACCTGTATCAGCTATCTGGTACAGGGGAGGCCAGTAGGACTAGGGCTTCTTAAAAAAAAGGAGGACTAGAGATGAATCGATGGTTGGACCGAACAGATGATTGAGGCAAAGCTCTGGCGCTATCAATGATCTGCTGGTCCTGCCTGGCTGGATGGCGTGCGCAGCTCATCTGCGGAGGAGCTTAAACAACAGCTCTCAGGCGCTCGGCGAACTAAACAGGGAGACAATTGAGTGCGTAAAGAATACTATCCTCCGTCTGTCTTAGTCAATCGTCCAACACAGCTGGAAGAGTTTGAGACTGAGCCAGTTGATGAAAGTCCGATCCGGACCAAAACAACACCATGTTCAGTTCATATATGTGGCCAGATCGATTAAATAGGTCTCCATCCCGTGACAGCCTTAGGTGGTCAGGAGCTTCCACGAGCAAGCCATCCACAAGACATTGACAAAGGTATGGCTGCTTGTCGGTTGGTGATAGCTATTATGTTGGTGTCGATGGGTGAAATGGTTGTCTTATTTTTTCTTACTATTGAAGCTTCCGTTTGTTTATTACTGGCATCCTATAGTATGTTGTTTCTGAATTTTCCGTATCTTTGTCATGATCAACATTGCGCCAGTAGATGTATGCATGTACAAGGAATAGACTGAATCGGAAGGAGCATGTAGCGCATATATATGTGGACTGTGGTGTAGTAAAAGAATAGGTGGATTATACTAGCATGCAGTTTTAAGCATTACAATATTGAGGTCAGGTGTCTAGCTGCCAGCTGTCCTTGGTGTGGCCAACGACAGCATGCATTGAGCAGCTACAATCGAGTCCTAACAGTTCTGCATTTGTTGATGTTTAGTCCAGCAAATCCTATTAATTGTTATTTAGCTTCTCCCAAGTTCAGTAATATATGTTTTATCTCGTTGTTGTTGCTTACATATTTCGGTTCAGCAGTAGATCTCACAGTCAGCCTTCTACGGAGCAGTCGAGCAGCCTGGTTCCGCAGCGATGGTGCGGAAAATGGTTCAAGTGTAAGGCTGGTAGAAAATACGATTAACCTCAGTGAGAGGAAGAATAAGGAGGTAGCTGCGTAGGTGACAATACGTGCGTCAAAGGCACCGGATGTGGTGGCGGTCAATCTCGCAAGGACTGGAGTAACTAATGTTCCATGTGTATTCCTTTCAGGTGGAATTATCTGAATTCAAGTACATTTAAGTTAAAGGTTCATTTCTTTTCGAGCCCTAGAGAAAACCTTGTAGAGGGATGGCATCTTGAAGTGCAAGAAGTCTTGTGGCATGCGTATTTTTAAGAAACTATCTCGTGAACTTCCATCATCTCTCTGCGAATGCTTCATTTCGTTCTAGCAAAAACAGCACTCTCCCTAAATACTCCCAACGCATATCAGTCGACAATCCATATCTATAAATATTTTTGCGGGATCGTAAATAGAGCCTCATACTGCATATCTATAGTTTTTTTTGACAAATGTAGGGTTTGAATGATTTTTATATATTTCTATGGTGTCTTCATAGTTGCTGAATTTCGAATTAGGCAATGAATGAATCTCTACAGAGTAAATCGTTTTGATTCATTACTCCTTGAAGAAGCACGTATAGATTACAGTGAGGGACAAGAAGGTGTTCATGTAGGCATCATCCAAACCCCCGGTTCGTGACAGCCAAAGTGCCTGGAGATCAAAAGATAAGTACCATGTTTTTTTATTGTCCGGGCGAACACTGGAATACTCATCGCGACCCTCCTACGTCCACATCTGTAGAGGTATGAGCCTCTTCAGAATGTAGAACCTTAATTGAAACTGAACAAATAGTTGTCAATGGAAGAACAATGCAGAGAGATCACTAATGTAGAGGTTGTTGCTGTTGCAAGTGCAAGACAGGGCACCGAGGACAGAGGCAACTAGACATTGGTTATCCTCTAAGATCATTCTGATGATGATGTTGCACATGATAAAGTACAGAGAAAAGGCATCATATTCATATGATGAAACTGTTGGCAGTACAAGCTCAAGCCATTGCAGGATTGGGGACTTAGGTGGACACAAAATCATAATATTTTCTTTATTTTATTTTTTAAACCCGTTGCAACGCACGGGTATTGTGCTAGTCAGCGGTAATATACTAATATCATTGATGCCCAGTACAGTCCACATATCACGTGCTACTTGGCAAGTGAATAACAGGTGAAGGATATCCTCCGCGTCTTGGTCACATATTGGGCATGCACCGGACGTCCCAATATGACGATTTGCCAATATACACTTTAGTGGTAATATCCCATGAAGTGCACGCCAGGCAAAAAAATTTACTTTGCTAGGAACTTGTAATTTCCATAATGATTTCCATAATGAGTTGTGAACTGATGTACCTGGGAGAGCTAGCTATTGAGCTCTTGGCCCAAACTGATGTTTCCATTCTAAGTAATACCAGGAACGTACTGTGTAGCGCCCATTCTTGGTGCAAACCCATGCTATAAAATCCTCAAATCCTTGACTGTTAATTGGTATTTGTAAAATACGATTGACATCAGGTGAGTTAAACAACTCATGCAACAACTGTTCATCCCAACTCCCAGTTAACGGATTAATTAAATCGCTCACCTTTGTATAAACTGTATTCCCGCTCATAAGCATTTTTAATATTTGAAATGTCACGCCCCGAGACCCGGCCCGGAAGAATGACAGCCGCCGCGCGCCTATATACCGAGAGGCATATACAGGCGCAAGGCTTAAAAGGCAGGCATAAACCAGCACAGTGGATCTCAAACAGCTCATATACAATATTTTTACAAAATTCTTTCCAATTACATGGTTAAATAAATAAATTCTCTAAATCACTTCCCACCCGCCGGCTTAGCTTATTCTTCGAACGACACCGTCTTCCTCATGATCTTATGTTAGCATCCACTGCATCTAAAAAATAAGGGGAGCTGGGTGAGTACGATAAGTCATACTCCACAAACTGATTATACCCAATCATATAAATTGTAAAATAGAAATTCTTTACTAAAACGGATGGTTAATGTAATTAATCATTTTAGACAAGGTGCCACACATGGAGGTAAGCATTCCCAAACCCGGGAGTCACAGGGGTGAAATTCCACACTTTTACACTCTGCAAAGGGGTACCCGACATCGACAGCCTCAACTAGAACCACGAAGGCTCCAGAAGAGCAGAGCTCTTTAGCCCGCCGAGACATGACAACTTGACTTACTAGCACGGGCCGCTCCCAAGGATCCATCACCGGCACCATGTTTGGACCAAGTGTCGTTCCCATTGGAGAACCCAGACAGTCCCATACCTGAACTGTGACCGGCACAATACGATCACCTCCGTAGCACCAAGTTTCTATTATAAAAACATTCTCAATTGTTCACTTCACAAATCCATACTCATGCCAAATACCCGGTTCGTATTGGTGGCTCCTGCGGATCCATCACCGAATACCGACACCTGCGCATTACACCAGAAATACTTCCTCGGAAGTTCACATATCTCTACTAACTTATATTGAAGGAAATATGCCCTAGAGGCAATAATAATATTGTTATTATCATATTTCTTGTTAATGATAATGTTTATATACCGTGCTAGAATTGTATTAAGCGGAAACTTTAATACTTGTGTGGTTTATGAACAACACCGTGTCCCTAGTATGCCTCTATGGACTAGCTCATTGATTAATGATGGTTAAGGTTTCCTAACCATAGACATGAGTTGTCAATTAATAATGAGATCATATCATTAAGAGAATGATGTGATGGACAGACCCAAATAAAGCAGAGCAATTAGATCGTGTCATTGTGTTCATCTTTGCGAAGCTTTTCTTATGCCAAGTATTGTATTCCTTAGACCATGAGATAATACAACTCCCTGGTATCGGAAGAAAGCTTTGAGGTCATCAAACGTCATCCTATGATAGGGTGATCATAAAGGTGTCTCTCAGGTGATCGGAAAGTACTTGTTGGGTTGTATGTATCGAGATGGAATTTGTCCCTCCCGAGTCGGAGAGATATACTTCAGGCCCACTCAGTAATCGATATCAACACCGCTTGCAAGCACGTGGTTAAGGAGTTAATCACAAAGTGATATCGGATTACGGAACAAGTAAAGTACTTGCTGTGAACGAGATTGAACTAGGTATGGCGATACCGACGATCGAATCTCGGGCAAGTAAAATATCGCGTGACAAAGGGAATACATATACAGGATTAATTGAATCCTGGCATCGTGGTTCATCCGATATGATCATCGATGAATATGTGGGAGTCAATATGGGTTTCCAGATCCCGCTGTTGATTATTGATAGAAGATCATGTCTGCATATTCTCGAACCCGTAGGGTCACACACTTAACGTGCTTTGACGCTAGGATAGAATGGATAATTGGTTTATGAGTTTTTTGGTTGGAGTCTCGGATGAGATCCAGGACATCACGAGAGGTTCCGGAATGGTCCGGAGAATAAGATTCATATAAAGGCTAAGGCAAAGGGAAACTGGACTTTTCCGGAGGGCTCCATGGTGGGGCCCACATGCTTTCTTAAAGGCTAAGGCAAAGGGAAACTGGGCTTTTCCGGAGGGCTCCATGGTGGGGCCCACATGCTTTCTTAAAGGCTAAGGCAAAGGAAACTTGGGGGGCAAGTTAGCCCTAGAGTTTTCTTAAGGGCTAAGGCAAAGGAAACTTAGGGGGTAAGTTTTCTCCCTGGGGTCCACCGGCTTAACTTGGAGGCTAAGGCAGCTCCCTTGGACACCCTCCTTGACCTATATAAAGGGGTGGAGAGGGCTAGGGCATGGGTACCTAAAACCCTAGCCATCGGCCCAACTGCTGCCCTCCAATCTCTCTCTCTCGCGACTGCGCGTAGGCGAAGCCCTGCTACAGAAACTCTCCACCATAAGGACCACGCCGTCGTGCTGCAGATCCAATCTATCTCTCCACCATACTTGCTGGACCAAGGAAGGAGGAGACGTCGCTGCACCGTACGTGTGCATCTCTCGGAGGCGCCGCCACTTGCGGCGTAGGATCGGATCAGATCGCGGGGAGGAGATGGCTAGTACGACTACATCATCCACGTTCTGTTGAACGTTTCCGCTGTGCGATTTCTTCAAGGGTATGAAGATCTCATCTATCTCTCTCATTGATTACATCTCCTAGATTAGATCTTGGCTTTCTTGTTCGCATCCGTAGGAAATTTTTTGATTTACTATGCTGCGAAACCCTTCAGTGGTATCAGAGCCAGGTCTATGCGTAGATGTGTTTCACGAGTAGAACGCAACATGCTTGTTGCGGGCATTGATGTTTTTTGTTGCAAACCTCTATGTTGTGTATTTCTTATGGCGCGGGATAGTGAGATCGAAGCGGTCCAGGCCAACTTTACGCGACCTCGTTCGCGAGACCGGCTCCGCACTTGACGTGTGGCTTGTTCCATACATGCGGCTGGTGGATGCCAGTTTCTCTCACTATAGTAGTCATGGGATTTACAACGGATGTTGGCAACCATAATATCACCGTTGTGGCTTTGCGTAGGTAAGAACCGTTCTTATGCGTAGCTCCCATAAGCCACGTAAAACATGCAACAACAAAGTAGAGGCGTCTAACTTGTTTTTGTAGGGAGTGTTTTGTGATATGGTATGGCCACAAGATGTGATGTGATATATGTGATGTATGCGATGATCATGTTTTGTAATGTTTCACGACTTGCATGTCGATGAGTTCACAACCGGCAGGAGCCATATGGTTGTCTTTATAATTGTGTTTGACCTGCGTGTCAACTTCTTATATGCCATGTAATAGCTTTACTTTATCGCTAAGTAGTTAGCAATAGTTGTAGTTGCTATTCGCGGTGGAGGCAATCATGATGGAGTGATGGAGATCATGCCGACGCGCACAAGATGGAGATCATGTCGCGGAGATTGGCTATACCATGTCACATAAAATTATATGCATGTGATGTTTATCCTTTTATGTATCTTATTTTGCTTAGATCGCGACGGTAGCATTATAAGATGATTCCTCACTTAAAGATCAAGATAAAATTGTGTTCTCCCCTCGTATGCACCGTTGCGAAAGTTCGTCGTGTTCAAGCATCTCGTGATGATCGGGTGCTATAAACTCTACGTTCACATACAACGGGTGCAAGCCAGTTTTGCACATGCGGAGATACTTGGGTTTGACTTGACGAGCCTAGCATGTACAGACATGGCCTCGGAACACATGGACCAAAAGGTCAAGCATGAGTCATATGGATGATATGATCAACATATTGATGTTCACCATTAAAGCTACATCATTCACGTGATGATCGGTCTCGGTGTAGTGAATTTGGATCATGCTTCACTGAACAACTTTGAGGGATGTTGAATTTAGTGGGAGTTCATTAGTAATTTGATTAACTTGAACTCATTATCATGAACTAAATCTTGATGTATTTGCATAAGTCGTTGTAGTCTTTGGCAACCGTTTTCCACCGACATATAGTTTTGATTGAGTTGATAAAACTATAGAATTCTGGATAATCACTTTTTGGACTAGTGCCATTTAGTTAAAATGTCAAGTTCAAAGATTAAGTCCTATTGCAGTTTTAGCAAACCTCACTTGCTCCATACGATTTAATAAGTTGTATTAATCTAAGAGCAATGATTCAAGTTTAGCATCTAAGATCATGTTTGCCTCCATGAGAAATTGATCTTCAAAATTGTTTGAGAATCAAAGTGATCTTGGAACTGAAAGAATTGTTTCAGAAACTAACAAGAAGTGAAAGATATTTGATATCTAAAACTTTGATTGTTTGCAAAATGATTAAGTATAATTTAGTAAAAGAACATATGCTCATATTGTATGAACATATGTGAAGATTGAAGATGCTAGGCATCCCGATCACCCAAAAGTTTGGGAAACTAATATTATACTTGCATTTGTCCTTAAGAGCAATAGTAGTTTCATCATGAAAGATGTCATGATAGGATGAATGAAAAGGTATCGGCTAAATTGTTTTGCTATACCAAAAGAATACTAAAGAATGGAATCGGGAAGAATACCAATCATATGATGATGGCGATCCACTTCAAAGTGCAAAATCCAAGGCTATTAGTATTTGACTAACATCCTTTGGACTATGTGTCAAATGATTGATGCCACTAGTGATGTTGATAGATTCTTCTAAAAGGAGAGGAAACGCTAAATAGGATCTACAAAAGTATTTGGTAGAAAAGGAAAGGACTGGAAATGTCCAGCTCAGGTATATAAATGATATACATGTTATAGATGTATTCTTTGCTAGTACATAATTCTTGGGTATTGGATACTAGATTGTTGGTATGAAATGTCATACAAAGCAACAATACAAGAACTATGATGGCCTAAGTAACTAGCAAAAGAATGTGGTAACAATGCACATCGAGAAACAAATAAATGTGTTATTGTGTTTTTCGTTGGCATAAAACCTAGCCTTCTAGATTTGTTAAGAACTTAATAATTGTTATTTTGTTCTGGTATTATGAGAGCAATGGTTGTTCAAATTATTACCATCTTCCATAATCGATGGTTAGATTATTATTATCTTGTTGGTGAAATAGACATTTATAACACTGATGCTAAAGGTCGCAAGACAAAATGAATTTCACTTATATATGACACCGCCGTTTAAGTCATATTGGAAACAAAACATGAAAGAAATTCTATATTGATAGATTTTCGAGTCAATTGATTTTGAAATGATTGACGCTTGTGAGACTTTTCCTAAAGATGATTAAACTCTGTTCATGGGCCATGGACAGAACAAGCGACTAACTAAATGGAGATCGTACATGTTGATGTATGTAGTCCATGGTGTGAAGTTGATCATGGTGTATTTTCTATTTCATCAATGACTCGAATAGATGTATGGTATATCTGCTTGATGAGATAGAAGGATGAAACAATTGAAACTGTTCAATTTATGAAGTGGAAATTGTTGTAACAAGAAAAATCAAGTTTTTATGATTGGATCATAAAGAAGAATATTTGAGTTACAAGTTTAGCAAACATCTAAGAGTTAGAGGAATTGTTCCACAAACTTGCATCGTGATAAACACCATAGGAGTATGGAGTTTTCGATGGATGTAATCAAACCTTGTTTGACATGGTTAGATCAATGATGAAATAAAACTACCAATATAATTTGTGGATTATGCTTTAGAGACTATCGCTTTTCACTGAATAGAGCACCATCATAATCTGCTGAAATGATACCATACAAGTTATAGTTGTCTTTTCTTGAATTTTGGTATGCAAGGCATATGTGTAAAATGTTTACAACCAAAATTGGATTAGTAAGTCTTTGTAAGTTATCCCAAAGAATATCGATGGGTATTCCTTCTACTATGAACCCAAACACATAGTGATTGTCACTAAAAGAAGTGAATTTCTTATGAAGGAGTTTCTCGTGAAAGGTTTAAGTGGGAGGAAGATAGAACTTGATGAGGATATTGAATCTGAGCAAAATGATCAGAGTAGCACAGCACCAGAAAAATGTTCTGGAAGCGGCAACTGCATTCATGGCTCACGCGTTTACAATATGTTGTAGTCACGGCATCGAAGTTCCTATTTAACCAAGTTGGTCGTAATCAAATAGCAAGATTTGAGGACGAGATATTATTAGATAATAGTAACCAACAATATACAAAGAAGCGATGATGGGCCCTGACTTTGTCATATGAATTATTCTAGCAACAATTACATATTGAGATATGATAGTTGAATAAACAAAACAACGTTCCTCTACCGGAATGCACACCAAGGACGTGTACCTGACACGACCCAATGGGTTTTGTTGATTCAAAGGTTGCTAGATATGTATGCAAACTTCTATGGTAGAAGTAAGCATAGCGAAGTTGGAATCTTCAATGATGAAAATGTTAAAGTGTTAATTTCATCAAGATATTTGAAGATGCTTGTATTACTAGAAAGTAAGTGGGAGCGCTCAGACATATTTCTAATACTTTATGTGGATGACATATCGTTTATTGGAAATAATGTGTTTTTCTTGATATTGTCAATTTTTCATTAAAATTGGATTTTTGATGAAAGACTTAGGCAAAACCAGAATATTGAGCATCAATGTCTATGCAGATAGATTGAGGCACTAATATAGTTTTGCCAGAGTACATAGATGAAATATTGAATTTGTTCAATATGGAAACAATAAGAACAGTTCTTATTGCATGGAAGAGGTTGAAGCAAGAATCAATTGTTTTTGACACTTGATGAGTGAAACCGCAAGAATGAATCTTGTATACCGTGATGTGTAGATCCAGATATGTCCGATGCTCTAAAAGGTTATGGGCATTCATATGATGATTGTTGGACAATAGTACGATATTCTTATGTACTTTAGAAGAACTAAGAATATGTTCTGTATGCAGAAGTGACAAATGGTTCATTGCAATGTGTTACATTGGCTTTTTTCACATATACAGTAAAATTTAATCTCAATTTTAGGCTATTTGTTTTGAGTTAGAAGGTGGCATAATAAGATCGAAGAAAGTTCCATGATGACTTGGATGAGTTCCAATGTTAATATTGTGGCGGACACTGCAACGAGGGCTAAGTACATAATCGCTTTAGAAGCGGCATAAAAGATGCAAAGTAGATAGTGATAATCCAACTTATTTGTGGCACTGTCGTCCAGGTCATATTGGCGTAAAACGCATGAAGAAACTCCATTCTGATGGATTTTTAGAGTCTATTGATTTTGAATCATTTGACACGTGCAAGCCATGCCTCATGGGCAAGATGATCAAAAACCCGTTCTCCGGAATAATGGAGCGAGCAACGGACTTATTGGAAATCATACATACCGATGTGTGTGGACCAATGAGTATTTTGACGCACGGTGGATATCGCTATTTTTCTAAGTGTGCTAGTACTATGTGGTTCTATTGTATGACAATAGTAACAACATAGTCTCGGCCAAGATACAAAGGTCTCACCAGAAGACCAAGTTTATACGATGCCATCTCATGTCAAGATGAGTAATGCGTGATGACGCAAAAGATATGCAAATACAAACGGACCTGAAAGTGTCAGGCCCGTAGATAAGGTTTACCACGTGCAACGCGTATGAGTAACACCGGAATGCCATAGGTGTTGGATGCGCAAGTATTAACTAGATTATTGACTCTAGTGCAAGTGGGAGACTGAAGGAAATATGCCCTAGAGGCAATAATAATATTGTTATTATCATATTTCTTGTTAATGATAATGTTTATATACCGTGCTAGAATTGTATTAAGCGGAAACTTTAATACTTGTGTGGTTTATGAACAACACCGTGTCCCTAGTATGCCTCTATGGACTAGCTCATTGATTAATGATGGTTAAGGTTTCCTAACCATAGACATGAGTTGTCAATTAATAATGAGATCATATCATTAAGAGAATGATGTGATGGACAGACCCAAATAAAGCAGAGCAATTAGATCGTGTCATTGTGTTCATCTTTGCGAAGCTTTTTTTATGCCAAGTATTGTATTCCTTAGACCATGAGATAATACAACTCCCTGGTATCGGAAGAAAGCTTTGAGGTCATCAAACGTCATCCTATGATAGGGTGATCATAAAGGTGTCTCTCAGGTGATCGGAAAGTACTTGTTGGGTTGTATGTATCGAGATGGAATTTGTCCCTCCCGAGTCGGAGAGATATACTTCGGGCCCACTCAGTAATCGATATCAACACCGCTTGCAAGCACGTGGTTAAGGAGTTAATCACAAAGTGATATCGGATTACGGAACGAGTAAAGTACTTGCTGTGAACGAGATTGAACTAGGTATGGCGATACCGACGATCGAATCTCGGGCAAGTAAAATATCGCGTGACAAAGGGAATACATATACAGGATTAATTGAATCCTGGCATCGTGGTTCATCCGATATGATCATCGATGAATATGTGGGAGTCAATATGGGTTTCCAGATCCCGCTTTTGATTATTGATAGAAGATCATGTCTGCATATTCTCGAACCCGTAGGGTCACACACTTAACGTGCTTCGACGCTAGGATAGAATGGATAATTGGTTTATGAGTTTTTTGGTCGGAGTCTCGGATGAGATCCAGGACATCACGAGAGGTTCCGGAATGGTCCGGAGAATAAGATTCATATAAAGGCTAAGGCAAAGGGAAACTGGACTTTTCCGGAGGGCTCCATGGTGGGGCCCACATGCTTTCTTAAAGGCTAAGGCAAAGGGAAACTAGACTTTTCCGGAGGGCTCCATGGTGGGGCCCACATGCTTTCTTAAAGGCTAAGGCAAAGGAAACTTGGGGGGCAAGTTAGCCCTAGAGTTTTCTTAAGGGCTAAGGCAAAGGAAACTTAGGGGGTAAGTTTTCTCCCTGGGGTCCACCGGCTTAACTTGGAGGCTAAGGCAGCTCCCTTGGACACCCTCCTTGACCTATATAAAGGGGTGGAGAGGGCTAGGGCATGGGTACCTGAAATCCTAGCCACCGGCCCAACTGCTGCCCTCCAATCTCTCTCTCTCGCGACTGCGCGTAGGCGAAGCCCTGCTGCAGAAACTCTCCACCATAAGCACCACGCCGTCGTGCTGCAGATCCAATCTATCTCTCCACCATACTTGCTGGACTAAGGAAGGAGGAGACGTCGCTGCACCGTACGTGTGCATCTCTTGGAGGCGCCGCCACTTCCGGCGTAGGATCGGATCAGATCGTGGGGAGGAGATGGCTAGTACGACTACATCATCCACGTTCTGTTGAACGTTTCCGCTGTGCGATTTCTTCAAGGGTATGAAGATCTCATCTATCTCTCTCGTTGATTACATCTCCTAGATTAGATCTTGGCTTTCTTGTTCGCATCCGTAGGAAATTTTTTGATTTACTATGCTGCGAAACCCTTCATATATATCATGCATGTAACAGCAAAATATACTCTACAAGGTATATGAGAGAGTATAAAGCAGCTTGCCTGAATAAACGATCTAATCGATCAATATAATGAAATCCAGATCAATATATCCTCTAATCAGAAACCCCATAACAATATAAGTGCCAATCTACGGCTTGGCTCTCCTCTGCAATCTACCGGCGCCTCCTCTAATTATTTCCATCTCCTCCATGCAATACACCAGTTACCATAACCCCTCCTCTGAACACATAGGCATGGATATATTTTAGTGGACCTCTTGCTTCAATTATCTCCAGCTTTCTATTTCTACTATCACTAGCGCCCTCTCTACACACTCTTGCGGTCGATCAATGTTGTGCTCTGACGCAGCATGATGAGGCTAACAAAATATCTAAGGTGCATCGTATGTTGCTGGCCGCTTTGCCGACTGGCCCTCATACGTGTGGTTTCCTCACAGGCTAACTCACATGCACAAACTCTACGTAGAAAACAAGTCTGACTAAGCCACTAGCATGCTGCCACGTTGCATAAAATATCTTAAAGTAGTACTAATCGTACTGCTACTCTAATACGAGCAAAAGTACAATAGAGCTGATTCAGCTGGCTATAAGGACTAAAATAGTATATTTGTGTGTAGTTGGAGGAGAGAGAGAAGGAGAGAGAAGAGGAGTGGGCTCTAATGCAAGAGCCGGCTCTAGCACGTGCTACTAGGCACTTTGTGAGAATGACATGTGGACCATCTATTCATAAAGTAGTTCATTTTTGTAGCTTGTTATTGTGCATATTGGCTATAGAGCTGGCTATAAACGACATGGCAACTTACTATAGCCAGCAGTTGCCTATACTATTGTCCTTGCTCTACCCGCAGTGTATGCATGCATCTGATTAATGAAAGATTGCTCATTCGTTGCATGGTTCAGCATGCTTGCATGAAGAAGCTAGCTCAGCTGCTACCTGTATATTTATCTCCATCGATTTATGCATGTATTTGTAGTGGGCATGCACAAGCAAATCGAGTCAAGTTCTGTCTCCACTTTGATTAATTATTTCTAATTTCTCTTCAATGCATATATATTAACCTCTAATTTAATTTGTAATGATTAGCAAAATCAAAACAGCTAGAAGATAACTCAAATTATTTAATAATTTAAAAATCTGGGTTATCACATGAAAACTAAGTAAAACAATGAAAGATGAGAAACATATTCCGAATAGCATAAAAGCTAATAGGTATATATGGTGGACTTACTGGAATAACTTGGTTTGAAGATGTTGGAAAAACATGTTTTTGACTTGTTGGATTTTTATTTTTAGGCTAGGAATAGGGAGAAAGTTAACCAACTACATGCATGCATAAGTGTCCATAGAGCTAAACAATTCATGTTAAACAATGTAAAAAAGTATTAAGCATCTAAACAATGAATACAAGATAGCTCCTAATAAATCACTTGCAAATCAAAACTTATTCAAAGCATATGAACCATCCAACCATATGTATCATAATAATCAACTCCTATGTTCCAATCCCAAATCTTTCAGTGCATCCAAATCAAATCAAACCAAACCTCCAGTAGCTTTCTCTCAAGATAAATAAACATGGTGGTCTCACCCAAATATATAAAAAAACAAACTATAACAAACTATAACAATACTATAAAAGACCCTCCAAGTTTATGCGATAAAACTGCATTGATAGAAAAACAAAAAGTAGACGTGTGCAAATCGAGAGTGTGTAGTCCAGTGAGGTCTTGACATCCCCAAGCTTACGGATTTCACCATTCTTGAATGACTCGTGGCGCAACTCCTCTATTTCCTGTGAAATAACTTCAACACAAACAAAATCTCTCATCTCTTTTTCTGTGGGGTAACATTAGTGGGCATAAAAAGCATGATGCTTGCCGCATATAATTCCCAAAACAAATTACATCAAGAGTGTCCAGTAGGTATATAAAGTTATATTCCTTTTCATAAACTCAAACCAATCAAAAAAATTATCTTTAAATCTCAAAGAATGCATAAAACAAAATTGGACAGAATCTGTCCAGAAATATATTTTTTTGAACTTTATTTGTCCAGAAATATTGCAGCAGCAAAACGTAATTAATTACCCTACTTAAACATGTAGAAAAAATCTGAACAAA
This sequence comes from Dactylis glomerata, assembly GCA_007115705.1. Classification (NCBI taxonomy): domain Eukaryota; kingdom Viridiplantae; phylum Streptophyta; class Magnoliopsida; order Poales; family Poaceae; genus Dactylis; species Dactylis glomerata. The sequence goes on from QXEO01000091.1 coordinate 916,758, forward strand.
ATCAGGCATGCAGAGGATGAAAAGTTGCAACTTCAGTTAAAAGGAGGGCTCAATCGGAGCTCCATAATAATTTTAAGAATTTTTACGGTAAAAAGAATTCGCGCAGGAATTTCTGCTCCATATATTTTTGGCAACTTTAACAATCCAAAATGAGTAAAACTTGGCACTTTATTAAAAACTCCAGTAGCAAAAAAAAAGAAGTCTCTTGTTACAGCAAGAGGACACAAAGGAAATCAAAATAAAAACAACCAGGTTGCCTCCCGTAAAGCGATTTCTTTATAGCCATATAGCTAGGGTTACTTACTTGATAATTAAGATGGGTGAAGCTCATGAGGGAACTTGTACCTTGGCGTTTCCCTCTTCATTGGGAAGTATTCCATACACTTTTTGTGTGGAAACTGAAACTTCACATTACCTTTCTTCGAATCAATGATAGCTCCTGTAGTACAAAAAAAAGGACTACCCAAAATAATAGGACTAGAGGTTTTATTCCCCATGTCCATGATAATGAAATCAACAGGTACAAAATTCATGTGCAGCTCTACCATGACATTACTTACTTTGACTAAAGCATGTTTAATAGAATCATTAGCAAGTAGAAAGTCTATAGAGCATTTTTCAATATTTTGTAACTCTAGCAATTCATATAACTCTTTAGATAAAACAAAAACACTAGATCCTAGATCAAGTATGGCATGATGTGTTTCTTTTCCAATAGTGACTAATACCTTTGGGATCCATGCATCCCCAGGCTTTGGTGGTATCATAGCCTCCTGGTTGTACCCATCAATTTTTTCTTTCAAGACATTATTAGCAATATAAGAACCAAAACCTGCTTGGTTAGCATTTATAGATGGATCACTTGCAAATTTTTGTAAAATAGACATAAGTTCATGCAAGCTACACTTTTCCAAATCAAGCAAAGGATCTTTAACTTCACTAAGCATTTTTACTTCTTCTACTTTTTTCTCCTCCATAATCATAGTAGTTTCTTTTTCAACTCTTTCTTGTTCATGAAGGTGCTCCCAAGATAATCTCTTGACAATATTTAATCATTTCCTCATGTTTTTGATGAATGATAGTGTTTTTAATGAGGTCACTTCGTTGGTGAGCTGATCTACCCTCTCAAACAAAGAATCTTTTTTTTTCAAACTTAGATATAAAAGATCTAATAGTATTTTCCAAGTCACTAGAAACATTACTACTAGTGGTGTACTTGTCTGGAACATATGGTGGCCTATTATAAGAGTTGTAATTATTATTACCATAGCCCTTGCCACCAAAATTCCTAACAAAGTTAACATCAACACTTTCAGCATTGTTCCCAACTAATTCATGCAAAGGGACATTCTCAACATTTTGTTTATTAATATAAGCAAGTATGACGTCCATTTTATTTGATAAAACATCTACCTCTTCTATTGAACTTAATTTCTTAGAAGGCATAGGAGCTCTCTCAGTACGCCATTGACTATAATTTTGCAATATGCTCTCCAAGATGGCCTTAGCTTCTACAATAGTTTTGCCCATAAAAGCACCTCCTGCTGCTGAATCAAGAATATTTCTAGACATGTAGTTCAAGCCATTATAAAAAGAATGAAGGATGGTCCACTCATTGACACCATGAGAAGGACAAGTTCTAAGCATGTGTTTAATCCTTTCCCAAGCCATAGCTACATGTTCATTTTCATTTTGCCTAAAAGAAAGAATACTATTTCTATTCTGTAAAATTTTAACAAGAGAGGTAGTATTTCTTAATAAAAGCTTCTTTTAAATCATCCCAAGATTTAATAATAGCAGTAGGTAGTGAATGCAACCACTCTTTGGCTTTTCCTCTAAGTGAAAATGGGAATTTTTTAATTTCAAAACATCATTTTCAACATTTTTAAACTTTTGCATGTCACATATTTCAATAAAATCATGAAGATGCATAGAGGCATCCTCTTGCGCACTACCGCCAAATTGCTCCCTAGTTATCAAGTTTAAAAGACTAGGACTCACTTCAAAGCTTTCAGCTTGAATATCAGGTGTGGTAATAGGCCTAGCAATAAAATGATCATTAGGAGTATTTGTGTAGTCGCACAACTTAGTTCTTTCTCCCAGTATGCAAGTTTTTAGTTTTTAGAATGAAAACTGAAAGTAAAATGATGCTATAACTAATGCAACTGAAATAACAAATAGTAAATAAAACGCAAAACAAAATAAAACAGTAATGCAAAACTGAATATAAATGATATGCAAGACAATAACAAAACAAAAATAAAGTACTTTGCAAATCTAAAAGGACAAGATGACACTCACGTAGGTGCAACCTCCCCAAGCTTAGGCGTTTGCACAAGTTGGTGATGAAGACTTTCTTGTGAGTACCTTCTACTAGTTCCCCAGCAACAGTGCCAAAAAATCTTTTGATGCTTCTGCTAGGTTGAGACTCCAAGAGTAGAGTGTTGAGCACGGGGAAGCGTGATTTTCCCCACGAAGGTGACTCGGGGGGTTTATATCGAACTCTCGGGGAACTGTGTGTAAATGGATCCTTCCTGTCCCTCTTCTAACAACCTGCAAAGTAAAATAAATTTGCTTTCTGCCCACAACCTCACCAAGTGGTTGTCAAGCACAAGGTGTGTGTAAGTATACAAAACTGAAATAAATATGCAAATGCAACGGCGAAAAAAAAATCCTTTATGGCACGGGAATATGCAAACTAAAGTAATATGCAATGCAATGATAAATAGTAAAAGATATAGTTGTAGTGTTTTGGTTTATGAAATGCAATAAAAGAAATATTTTTGTATTTTCGAAATTGATAATAACTGAAAATAAAAATAGTGGTAAAGTGAACAAAAGTTGTTTCTTATAATAAAAAGTGGACCAAGGTTCATGGGTTCACTAATGCACTCTCTCATAAAAGATATGGCGGACACAGGATCATTCAATTGACATAAAAGATTGCAACAAAAGTTTCACATTCAGATGAATTCATATGGGCATCACATCCTACTATAGAGATGTTTTGGTTATTCATCTCTCTCATACTCCACCAAGATGGGAATTTAATCTAATCATCTTGGTATTAAGAAAAACTCAGAGCATAACATTAAGCACAATGACATGAAGTTAAAATAAGAACATGCTTGATCTTGTCGCGGATACTCAGCAAGGTCACACTAGAGATACCCTATGATACGTCTCCAACATATCCATAATTTTTTATGCTCCATGCTTGTTTTTACACCATTTGCCCAATGTTTCATTACACTTCGTGGCACTTTTATGCATTTTCCGGAACTAACCTATTAACAAGTCGCCACAGTGCCAATTCCCTGTTTTCTGCTGTTTTTGTGTTTTAGAAAAGCTACATAGGAAATATTCTCGGAATTGGACGAAAAAAAGTTCCTGAAGTCTTATTTTCCCCGGAAGCTTCCAGAGATCTGAAGAGGAGACAGAGTGGGGCCATGAGGGCCCCACACACCAGGGCAGCGCGGCCCAGCCCCTGGCTGCGCCCCCTATGTGTGAGGGCGCATCGGTCCACTTCTGACGATGCCCCTTCGCCTATAAAGACCCCCCGACGGGAAAAACCTAAGTACACGATCAATTTTCCAGAAACACATCGCGATCCGCCGCCGTCGTCGACCCGAGATCGGGAGGGTCCAGAAGCTCTTCCCGGCACCCTGCCGGAGAGGGGAATCGCCACCGGAGGTCTTCTTCATCACCATGCTTGCCTCCGGAGCGATGAGTGAGTAGTCTACCTTGGACTATGGGTCCATAGCAGTAGCTAGATGGTTGTCCTCTCCACCATGTGCTTCATGTTTAGATCTCATGAGCTGCCCTACATGATTGAGATCACCGTTATGTAATTCTACATGTTTGGTTTGTTGGGATCCGATGAATATTGGTGTTATGATTGAGTTGCTATACTGAATTTTATCTTATGTTATCTCTATGTTGTTTATGATCTTGCATGCTCTCCGTTGTTAGTAGCTATCTTGGCCGAGTAGTTGCTAGTAACTCCAAGAGGGGGTATTTATGCTCGATAGTAGGTTCATGCCTCTATTTAACCTGGGGGAGTGACAGAAACCTCTAAGGTTGTAGATGTGCTGTTGCTACTAGGGAGAAAAAAACATTCATATGCTCGAGGGCATATGCTTTGTTTACATTACACACTTTGCTTAATGCAATTATCTGTTGTTCGCAACTTAATACTCATGGGGTGTTCAGATGATATCCCCGCGAGTGGATTATTAGTCATAGATGCAGTTGGATGGCGGTCTATGTATTTTGTTGTAATGCCCAGAGTAAATCGCATAGTGATCTTCTTGACATATCACGTTGTCTTTATTCTATCAATTGCCCAACTGTAATTTGTTTACCCAGCATGTGTTATTTATCTATGGAGAGACACCACTAGTGAACTGTGGACCCCGGTCCTATTTCCATCATATTGCTATCACCTGTTTACTTTACTCGCACTATTTACTTTACTCGCATACTTCTACTGCTTTCCACTCGATATGCTCATACCCTTTGTTTCAAGCAAACCGGTGAGATTGACAACCTCATCGCAAGTTGGGAACAAAGTACTTGGTTGTGTGTGTGCAGGTTCCACGTTGCTGCTCGCAAAGCAAAGCTTAGACGAGGTGCCCTATAAATTGTCCGGAGCTGTCGCGAAGCTTGCAAGCATCACCTTCAGTCGTATTGTCTGCTCTTCTCGTGATCGATAAACCTTGGTTTCTTACTGAGGGAAAAGTGTAACAACTCAGAAATTGTAATCCACTTCCTATGTATTAAAATACCAAATTTTTGGGTCAAGATAAAACTTTTTATCTATTATTGCATGTATGCATGTATTTCCTATTGTATGTATTTTATGATTTCATGTGTGTGATTAATTGTTGTGCAATAGTTAGTTAGTTATAACTTAACCAACAGAGACATTAGAGAAGGATTACACAAGCCAAAGAAACCAGAAATAAAAATCATAAAGAAAAAGAGAAGAATAAGATGATCTATGAAATCTTATTGACCACCCTACTTTGAGCCTTTAGAATAAGAAATCTGTAACTCACATCAGTGTTTGACTAGTTAGTTGAGCTTGACCAAGTTACATACTAACTCAACCAAGAAGTTTCTAACCAAGATTCAAATCAGAACTTGACTCAAACTTCAACCAAAGATTGAATCTGAAACAGTGACAATACCCTATTTTCAAATACAAATTTCTGCAAAACATGTTCTTTCTTCAGAACAAAAATATCACTGGAAACCTTGGCTGACATGTGGATCACCCAAAGTGGAAAGTTTCAAAAATTCGAATTTGAATCTCTTGCGGGCATTGCGTCGAACACCTGGCAGGCAAAAATCGAGCAAATCGTGGTTACTGTGAAGATCACTGCTCCCGTTCATCTAGTGCCTGTAGCCATGCTCATTGACAACGCCGCGGTCGAGACCAGCCCCCTCTGCCCCGACCCGAGCCGTGAGAAGTGGACGGAAGACGAGGAACGCGCCCAGGCCCCCCCTCTCTGTCTCTCCTCTCTCTGCAAGCTCCCGACCACCGTGCCCTCGCCAGCACCGACCCACAGCACTCCGCGGCCGAGACAACAACCCCCCAGCACGCAAGCAAGGCCGTCGAGGCCGGTGTCGCCCGTGCACGTCGCCAGCACAACCTGCGTCGGCCACCTACTGGGCGCCCCTGTCCCCGACGCTCCGGCCTATAAAAACCCCCGCCGATCAAACGAACCAACTCGCCCCGCTCCCAGCTACCTCCCAGACACGCTCACTTCACCCCGCTCGCTCTCGTTCGACGTCGCCATCCCCGCCGGCGAGGTACTTGACGCGGAGGGCGCCGCCGCGTTCGACCTCCCTGGAGCAAGCCGCCGCTGGGAATTGGTGGAGGAGCCTCGCCGGAGTCGATTCCGCCCATCGCCGTCGAGTTCTGCTTCCTCCACGCACGCCGCCGTCGCCGTCGTCTTCTTCACTGCGCGCAGGTGAGCTCCACCCTCTCCGTCGAACACGATGACTGTGAGCCGTTAGATCTGGATCGATCGGTAGCGTACCGGTTCGGGGAAGTTAAGTGACCTGATGGGTGGGACCCCCTTGTCAGTTTGTTTAAAAAACAAATCCCGCCCGTGCGAATCGTTTTCTGGGCTGGCCCGTTCGGGTTCTGTAGCAAAATCGGCCCGTTCGTTTAAGATTCGGTCCGTTTCATTTTTAATTATTTCCCGCCTTTTTGAATTAATTCAAATAAGTTTCAGATATGAATTTCAAACTTTAATTCCAAGAGATTTACAAATCCATTTCTAGCAAATGAATATGCGTTGGAAAGCTTATGAAATGCTCTACACTATAGAACTGGTCAGAATTCAAATTGAGTTACGGATTTAAATAAATAAGAATACCTTGACCATAGCTTTATTAATCATAGAAAAATTCTATAAAATTGTTTAAACCTTCTAAAATTATGAAACTTGATTTGTGAACTTACTAATTAACTACCCTACTGTTTAGTCCACCTTAATCACCTCAAACCTTGTTAGTGGTATCAATTAGACCCTAATCCAATCCTAATGGGTAACATAAAATGATAGATTGCTATTATACACTTAGAATTAAATTGCCCTCAAACACCCCTTCACTTAATAAGTCCACCCTCATGGGAACTAGTACTAATACCCTTAGTTCAATACCCATACTTAGAAAGTAAACCCCACCTGATATATGATAGAAAATTTAACTTGCACCCTCAATGCAAACTTGGAAGAAAACTTGCAAATCAATTCAAATAAAATCCAACAGGAAGGTTATTGTTTGAAAACAAGTATGTGTGCTTGGTGTGTTATTAGCCTGGTGTAGTGATGATGTGCTTTATGTTTACTCGTTATTAGACGCTAGTGTTGCTGAGGAGGATATTGAGGGGGAATATTATCAAGAAGAAGAAGAATACCCCGGACACTTTTCCAACCAAGGCAAGCCATCTTTTGAATCATACTCCAAATGCCTAGTTCTACTATTGCATTCTACTTGTTTTAAGTAAATTGCATGATTGAATTGCTAGAGTAGAATGATAGAAGTATAGTGATATCTTGCTTAGCAAGAGCATCAAGCTGAGTTTATCCAACCATAGCTTAGTGGTATCATCACTCAATATAGTTGCTTAGTCGCTAATAAAATTGAGGCAATCTCTAAGTGGAACCCCATTTGAACTTGGTGACTTGAACTTGAAAGCTTGAAATGGAGATCCCTCCTACATGATGGTTTTATGAAGGAAAGTAATCTTGACTAAAGACTATGGAATGGATTTGCTAAATGATAATAAGTGATGTACCATGTCGTGGTTCTTACGACACGTATGCCATGAGTGGTACCTCAAGGCGATAGAAAGAGGGGATAGGCGATCTGGTGCCCGGGACGGTGATAGACAGGGATTACCCAGGTTCACGTCCCCGCGGTGGAGGATCGCTACATCCTGCTACAACTCACTATAATGGCACAATGTGTACAGATTACAATGATGGTGCTGGTCGCTATGCGATCTGCTATGTCTTAGCTATTCTAGCTATCTCATGGCCTCAAGGCTCAGTCCTCAAGGGCTCCTCCACGCCGGCTTATAAAGGCGCCTGGCGTGGGCATCACGGTGGTTCCGGGGCGGATACAATATGGAGTCCTAGACTAAGTCCTATACGTGCACTACAAGGCAACCTGCCATGGGCCTATCTTCAGTGGTCCGCCATGGGCCTGTCTCCGGATCCACCATAAGCTCCTGCGTCCAGTAATCCACCATGGTATGGCAGCATCGAATCTGCCATGGCATGGCAGCGTGGAATCTGCCATAAGCTCCTGCCATCTGGGAATCTACCATGGCATGGCAGCGTGGAATCTGCCATAAGCTCCTGCCGTCTGGGAATCTGCCATGGCATGGCAGCGCGGAATCTGCCATGCCACCAGCAACTAGGCCGCCCGGTTGGCTATCCGCCATACCACTTCCATGGGCCACCCTAGTTTGCCGGTATGAGACTACGTCATTGGTATACCCGTTTGGTATATCCACAACAGTAGCCCCCGGAGTTCTTTGAGATCTTCCCTTCTATCTTCAATGCTTGATGGGCTTTTTATCTTTGTCTTCAAGATAGTCGCATGAAAGATCTCGTAGAGCTCCCAAAGAATAAATTCTATCCGCCTAGAACTTTAGGCGGACCAGTGACGTCTCATACTTGCAGAGCAATTCTCCAGATACAGGCTGGTATGCTACTGTGAACGAATCCAAGGCGGATAACTAGTATTTTTTTCCGAGCTCAAGGAACGTTCTTTCCAGTATAAGATGTTGCCTCGAAGCTTACCAAAAAGTGAGCGCAAAATTATCGCACTGCTTCTGTTTTTGAACTTCGATGCTTTTACACCATGTGTAGCCCCCGAGCGCCATGGCAGGTTCTCATAGAGAATCCATCAGGGTGCTCTTAGAGAAACTACTTAGAATATTTAGCCTATAGCCCCCCGAGCACCGCTACGCAATTTTCCTAGCGGTGCTCTCAGAAGACTTAGGATTTTTTGCTAGCTGTAGCCCCCGAGCGTTATGGCGGATTTCTATCCAGCATAGGGCTCTAAGAGAACTACATAGCTAAAATGTGATGAGTAGCCCCCAAGCGTTATGGCGGATTTCTATCCGGCGCAATGCTCTAAGAGAACTTCACAAAACTTAACATCGATGTAGCCCCCGAGTGTCAAGGTGGAATTTACTTGAAAATCCGGCTTGATGCTCTTAGAGAACTTCACCAGTTATTAGATCAACATATTATGGTCGCAGCCCCCGGGCGGCCAGCTCCATGGCGGCCGGCTCTAAGGTGACCTCAAGGCATCCTGCTCCATGGCGGTCTCAAGGCATCCTGCTCCATGCCGGTCTCAAGGCATCCTGCTCTATGGCGGACTGCTCCAAGGTGGCCGCTCCATGGCGGACTCAAGGCGGTCTGCTTCATGGCGGACTTCTCCAGGGTGCCGCTCCATGGCAGATCTGGGCTGCCATCGAAAGTGACCGCTTCATGGCAGATTTGGGCTGCCATCAAAGGTGACTGCTGCATGGCAAATTTGGGCTGCTGTCGACAGTGACTGCTGCATGGCAGATTTGGGCTGCTGTCGACAGTGGCCGCTGCATGGCAAATTTGGGCTGCTGTCGACAGTGACTGCTGCATGGCAGATTTGGGCTGCTGTCGACAGTGACTGCTGCATGGCAGATTTGGGCTGCCATCAAAGGTAGCCCTCGGGTATTTGAGCTGAATGGCTCGAAAACACCTCAGATCGGGCACCAGCAAAGTGTCCAAGCGTCATATGTACCTGTGACATGAAAACAAAACACAATTGTATTAAATCGTTCTTGTGTTCAACGAACAAATGCAAGGCGGGTAAAACACGGCCATTGAACAGATGTTTTAAAGTTGAAACTATGCAGCAGTTGAACAACATAAAACTGTCAAGGCGGAAAAACTCGACTATCTTGAACAGTTCATGTGCATTAATATATTTTAAGCAAGTGCTGGTTTATCCGTTCTTCTGGTTTATATGCTTGACTTTTCGTGAGATGGAAAACTTTTGCACGAACAATCCGCCAAGGCGATAGCGCTTAATAGCAGCCGTCCAAAACCTTGGAAACGGATGGCGGCTTTAAAGTGCCAAAATGTCACTACTCGGGAATCCACATATAAAACATCAGAAAACGTGTAGGCCAGAAAACTTAAGCTAATGCCGGATGGCGGATTTTTGCATGATACCAGCGCCTTTAGAGGCAAGCCAGTCAAAATTTTACTCACGAGCGCAAGGCAAATCGTGGAAAAATTATGATCAAAACGAAAGCGGTAAAAGACTCAGAATATGAGTGAACCAATCTTTATCTCATGATCATAAACAAATAATAAATATAAAATATAAATAGGGACTTAGCTGTTTAAACAAAGTCGATGTGGGTCGCGACGAAGTAGTCCGCGATGGCAGAAAAGCCGGCTATGGCGGAGAGCACTCCGTAGCAGCGACGAAGTTGATGATGGCGGAAACCAAAATCTTAAACACAAGAGGCTAGGCCGGCCTTTGTGAAGGATTATCTGCGACGGCGGCGAAGCCAGCGACGCCGAACATGTATTGAGACGTGGCGGATGGCGGTATTGTTCACGGCGGACTCAAAGTTGTAGCCCAGCGACGATGAAGTATTCTGCCTTCCAACAATGAAGTATAAATTCTGCCATAGCGGTGAAGCCGGCTGTGGCTAAATAAATCTGTGGCGACGGCAAAGCCAGCAGCACCTAGCAGATGTGGAGACGTGGCAGCTACGACGGCGGAAAACGGCTGCGCGGTAATCCGCAGCGATGCCAAAGCGAGCCGTAGCAGAGGTACATGGCAGCAACGGCAGGACAAAGTTAGAGCCGGCCGCCAGTCCAAAGGGCCTTGAAGTAGTGGTTATCTGCGGCGGCGGTGGCGAGGCCAGCGACGTCGAGCAGAGGTAGTGATATGGCAGATCGACAATCAGATACAATCGGCGCCGCCTCGAACACAAGGGATCATGACAATCCGCCAGTGTGAGGGCTGTTACGTCGAGCTCCCGATTGCCTAGCCTACGGCGGTAATGAACTTTCCGCCGGTGTTGCAGATGAAAGCGATCCGATCCGACCGCCGTTGAAGACGGTGAGAAATCCGCCCGGATCGATTCCAGACGCCCTTGCCCCACGGTGGGCGCCAACTGTCATGGTTCTTACGACACGTATGCCATGAGGGGTACCTCAAGGCGATAGAAAGAGGGGATAGGCGATCTGGTGCCCGGGACGGTGATAGACAGGGATTACCCAGGTTCACGTCCCCGCGGTGGAGGATCGCTACATCCTGCTACAACTCACTATAATGGCACAATGTGTACAGATTACAATGATGGTGCTGGTCGCTATGCGATCTGCTATGTCTTAGCTATTCTAGCTATCTCATGGCCTCAAGGCTCAGTCCTCAAGGGCTCCTCCACGCCGGCTTATAAAGGCGCCTGGCGTGGGCATCACGGTGGTTCCGGGGCGGATACAATATGGAGTCCTAGACTAAGTCCTATACGTGCACTACAAGGCAACCTGCCATGGGCCTGTCTTCAGTGGTCCGCCATGGGCCTGTCTCCGGATCCGCCATAAGCTCCTGCGTCTAGTAATCCACCATGGTATGGCAGCATCGAATCTGCCATGGCATGGCAGCGTGGAATCTGCCATAAGCTCCTGCCGTCTGGGAATCTGCCATGGCATGGCAGCGTGGAATCTGCCATGCCACCAGCAACTAGGCCGCCCGGTTGGCTATCCGCCATACCACTTCCATGGGCCACCCTGGTTTGCCGGTATGAGACTACGTCATTGGTATACCCGTTTGGTATATCCACAACATACCATGTGAGCCAACCTTTACCATATGACCACATTACCCCTAAATGGGAAGGGGCTTAGTCCGTAGCTTGTTCACCCTAGTATGGGAGGTCTTGTATCATCCTTTATAGAAGTGCATTGTGCGTGGGTACTTCTGAACCAAGTGGAGATTCCACTCATCCGGCATCCCGGAGCGGGCAAAACTAGAGGCGCCGGAATGGGGATTTCCGTATCTCGGGCTCTAGGGAAGGATCCCGTACTAGAGTGAGCAAGTGAAAGAATTTGTTTGATTATCTGAAACCCGCATACTTTGTGTATGACGATCCGTGGATTTCTCCCGGCAGATGTATCGAATCTTGTGGGTAAAGTGTACCCCTCTGCAGAGGTTTCAAACTATTCGAATAGCCGCGTCCTCGGTTATGGACAGTTGGCAAACTGTACTTGACTTTTGTCAAGAATGATAATAACCTATGTGAACTTGGTGAATGACCTGACCTGACTTGACCTTGATCTTGACACACTTGAAGTTTCCTTAGATTTAACTTAGAGAACTAAACTTCTTTTCTACCAATGAACCTTCTTGGGAAACAAAACTAGCTTTTGCAAATTAACTTAGTGCTTAGTCCACCATATCAATCTTGCATATCTACTTCATCTTTTCAATTATAAGATGGTTTGCGAGTGCATCCAATGTACTCATGGCTGTGTCCCTGGCTATCAACTTGGCCAGGCTATGGGGAAGAGTATCCGGAGGAAGGGTATGAAGAGGAGTATCAAAACTAAAGATCTTCTACTGAGTCGCCATTGCCTGTAGGGTGAAGGCATGGACCCGAATACGTTATTTCCGCTGCTATATTGTGTTGTAATATGAACTTGGTCTCTATGACCATTGTATTTGAACCATCGTATTGTAATATCTATGGAACTGGTTACCAACTACGTTATGTGTATCACAACAATGATTCTGGGATTGTGGTGGAATGCATAACGGGCACTTCGAATTTGTGATAAATTCGGGGTCGTCACAAGTTGGTATCAGAGCCTAGGCTGACCATAGGAGACCTTAGTTAGAATGGGCGTAAATGAAACCTTTATAAAAGCAAAGAGATAAGTAATGGTTTTAAATTGCTTAGTCTTTTCCTCTCTATTTACAAAGTTTTATACATACTTCAGTTTTTCCCTACTTAAAATTTTGCACACTTGAGTTGATCACTAACTTAATCTAATCTAAAATTTTGTAGATGGCCCCGGTATTCACTGAGCAGTACCAGTTGGGCCATGGTGGCCGCCTTTGTTTCGAGCGCGACCTCACCACCCTGACCTTGTTCCTGAACCGTCTGTACCCGGAGTTCAAGGGAGCGGTGCTCAATGAGCACCCGGATGGAGAGCTACAATGGCTTGTCAGGGCCAGCTGCCGTGGCAAGAAGGGAGATTTGAGTTCTCCAAGGATCAAGTTTGAGCTTGTGGAGAAGACTTAGGCTGATGGTTTGGTCCGAGGTATGTAGGAGATGCACACCCGCTTGTGCGGACTGCATATTGAGGAGGTCCAGGGAGAGCGCTTTAGGAACTTTGCTCGGCGTGATGTGGACGGGCGTCCCGCAAACATGCCAGGGCAGAATGAGCCGAGTACCTACATCGATCACATGGATTTCTTGCTGTACTCCACTCAGCAGGAGGCCGATCGTGCCCGTACCAAGGCCAACCTTGAGCACTTCACACTGGTGGAGGCAAGGAGCACTATCAGGATTCTTGCTAGGGATCGCAAGAGTCTTTGCCGCCAGCGCGATGAGAGGGATCACACCATTGAGGAGTTGAAGGCCAATGTGGCTGAGCTGACTGAGTACATTGAGAGTCTAGAGGACCACCTTGGTGAGGAGGAAGGCATTGATCTCCGCAAGGAGGATAATGCCCTCATTAGTGATGAGGATGACTTCATGGAGGACCTTGATGATGAGGAGGATCCTGAGGAGAATGGATTCATTGTGGATGATGAGGAGGAAGACCCTGAGGAGCCCGATGTCTAGAGTGGAGATCCCCGTGTTATCTAGTTATGAGTTTTACTTTAAGTCACTTCGTGTAGGTGTGAGTTGTATCCCCCTCTCTAGTAGACGAGTCGCAACGGTTTGATGCAAACCATTTGTAATGTGTGAACTCGTATGTATGATATGTTTGATGCTTGTTGAATGAAATATGAATTTGGCCCTTAAGGCCTTAGTAAGACAAAAATTGCATCATCCATGTTACATTAAATCCTAGCAAATTAGTGTTTCCCTCTTGTCTTACACACATTATCTTCAGATGCCGCGAGCACCCCCACCCCCAAATCCGGAAATGGCCGAACTACTGAGGTTGATCATGGAAGACCGAGAAGCAGCCTGAGCTGAGCGCCAAGCTAACTTGGCCACTCTTCCGCAACTAACCCAGATGGCAATGAACCACAACAATGGCAATGGAAATGGCCATGAAGGAGAGAACAATGGCCATGGCGATCACCGATCCAAGTTAAGGAATTTCCAAAACACCAACCCTCCTATGTTCACAAAATCCGAAGAACCCTTAGATGCCGATGACTGGCTTCGCACTATGGAGAACAATTTGGCAGTCGCCGAAGTTGGTGAAAATGAGAAGGTCTTGTACACCACCCACTATCTTGCGGGAGCTGCAAGAGCTTGGTGGGATAGCAATCGTGCAATGCAAGCCCCAGGGTATATGATGCCTTGGGAGGAGTTTAAGAGCAAGTTTAGCAAAGCCCATGTTCCTTTGGGATTGGTTAAAAGGATGAGAGATGAGTTCAGAAATCTGAAGCAAGGTTCCCTATCTGTGGTTGATTACCGTGACAAGTTCCTTACCTTGTCTAGGTATGCCCCAGATGACACTAACACCACTGAGAAGAAGCAAGAAAGGTTTCTGGATGGACTTCATGATGAGATGCAATGTGTCTTGGTCAGCATTCACTTTGCAGACCTGGAGTCATTGGTTGACTCTGCCATTCAGATGGAAGGCAAACTCAAGCAAGCTGCAGAGAACCGTAAGCGCCGTATGATGTATCAAGGCAACTCGAGCAACTCGCAGAAGCCAAGGGGAAATCCACCTATGGGTTTCGCCCCTAGACCTATGAGGCCGTCTGCACCTGCTCCACGTCCCAACTTTCCCAACCGTCCACCTGGCAACAACTTCAACCGTGCCCCTCCAAGACCTAATGGCAACAACTTCAACCCCAATGCTCCAAGGCCCAATGGAGCACCAGTGCCGCCCAAGTCTGGTGACAAGTCTGGTGTTACCTGTTATGAGTGCGGACTCAAAGGGCACTACTCCAATGAGTGCCCCAAGAAGCTGAATGATGCATCCAAGACCACTGCTCCTGCTCAGCAGCAGCGTCGTGTTGGAAATGGCAAGAATTATCCCCCAAGGAACCCGCCTCACCCTCGAGGCCGTCTGAACCACATGAATGTAGAAGAAGCTCAGGAGGCAACCGACGTTGTGCTGGGTATGTTCCCTGTTAATTCAGTTCCTGCAAGAAATCTGTTTGATTCTGGAGCTTCGCATTCGTTTGTTACTCAGTTATTCGTTGATAAAAGTGGACTTCAACCAACACCCCTGAAAAATACCATGTCTATGCAAATACCTGGGTCAATAACCAAGGCTAGTTGGACCTGCTTGGCAGTGCCCATAGAAATTCATGGGATCTCATTCTTAGCCAGTTTGATTGTGTTAGGAACCAAAGGATTGGAAGTAGTCCTAGGTATGGATTGGATGTGTCAACATCAAGGAATTATAGATTGTGCCAAAAAGACCATCACCATGAGGAGTAGCCATGGAATTTTAGTAAAGCATGTGTCAGTTAAACCCACCCAAATCCCCATATGTCATAAGAGTATCTCAGGGCCAACCATAGAGGAAGTTCCCATCGTCTGTGAATACCCGGATGTTTTTCCCGATGAGCTACCCGGAATGCCACCGGATCGGGATATTGAGTTTATCATTGAGCTTATTCCCGGAACTGGATCCATAGCCCAACGACCCTATCATATGAACCCAGCTGAACTAGTGGAGTTGAAGAAACAATTGGATGACCTTTTGAGTAAGGGATTGATTCAGCCAAGTTCATCTGCTTGGAGATCACCCGTCTTGTTTGTGGATAAAAGTGACGGTTCCAGCCGACTGTGCACTGATTACCGCAAGCTAAATGATGTGACCATCAAGAATAAGTATCCTCTTCCGAAGATAGATGATCTGTTTGACCAATTGACCGGAGCTCGAGTTTTCTCGAAGATAGATCTTAGAACTGGATACCATCAATTGAAGATCCGTGCAACTGATATACCCAAAACAGCCTTCACTACCCGTTACGGATTGTATGAGTACACCGTAATGTCCTTTGGATTAACCAATGCCCCTGCCTATTTTATGAATCTCATGAATAAGGTTTTCATGGAGTTTTTGGATAAGTTTGTTGTTGTCTTCATTGATGACATTCTTATCTACTCCAAGTCCGAAGAGGAGCATGCAACCCATTTGAGATTAATCTTAGAAACTCTTAGAGAGCATGAGCTATATGCCAAGTTCAGTAAATGTGAGTTCTGGTTGAAGGAAGTTGGATTCCTAGGCCATGTGTTATCAGCTGGACGAATATCAGTAGACCCAAAGAAGATCAAATCAGTCATGGAATGGGAAGCCCCTACCACTCAAACTAAAGTTAGAGGTTTTCTCGGATTAGCGGGATATTATCGCAAATTTGTTGAAGGGTTTTCAAGCATTGCCAGACCAATGACCCAATTATTGAAGAAGGACAAGAAGTTTGAATGGACCCCTAAGTGTGAAGAAAGTTTTCAAGAACTCAAGAAGCGTTTGGTGACTGCTCCCGTCCTAACCATGCCCGATATCACCAAGAAATTTGATGTCTATTGCGACGCTTCCAAACTTGGACTTGGTTGTGTGTTAATGCAAGAAGGCAAGGTCATAGCTTACCTCTCTCGGCAGCTTCAACCTCATGAAGAAAACTATCCAACCCATGATCTGGAGTTAGCAGCTGTAGTTCTAGCTTTGAAGACTTGGAGGCACTATCTTATGGGTAACCGTTGTGAGATCTACACTGATCACAAGAGTTTGAAGTATATTTTCACCCAGAAGGAGTTAAACATGAGGCAAATGAGATGGATAGAGTTGATCAAGGATTATGATCTAGAAATTCATTATCACCCCGGTAAGGCCAATGTGGTTGCCGATGCATTGAGTAGGAAGCCCTGCTCGTTGAATATGATAATCAAAGATGAGCAACCCCTGTTGCACCAAGAGTTTTAAAGGTTTGGATTGGAACTAGTCAGTCGAGGATTCTTAGCCAACCTTGAGTTTCAACCCACCTTGATGAGCCAAATCAAAGAAGCCCAGAAGGGAAATGAGAGTATTGTCGGAATTAAGCGCAGAATTAGTTCCGGCAAGGTGCGAGGATTTGAAGAAGATGATCAAGGAGTTCTTTGGTATAAAGGACGTATTTGTGTACCTGTGGACTCAGAGTTGAAGGAAGTTATTATGAAGGAAGCCCATGAGACACCTTACTCCATCCACCCCGGTGGAACCAAGATGTATCAAGATTTAAAGGAACAATTTTGGTGGCATGGAATGAAGCGTGAGATTGCATCGTTCATATCTAAGTGTGATATTTGTCAAAGAGTCAAGGCTGAACATCAACATCCTGCGGGATTGCTGCAACCTTTGCAAGTTCCGGAATGGAAGTGGGAATCTGTGGGAATGGATTTCATCACTGGATTTCCAAGGTCTAGCCGTGGATATGACTCTATCTGGGTCATTGTGGATAGACTTACCAAAGTTGCCCACTTTGTTCCTGTCAAGACCACTTATACCTCAGGACAGCTAGCAGATCTTTATCTATCCAGAATTGTTAGTTTGCATGGAGTCCCAAAGACCATAGTTTCCGATCGAGGAACTCAATTCACCTAAAGATTTTGGAGAAGCTTGCATCAAGCCTTGGGAACCAAATTAGCCTTTAGTACAGCTTACCACCCTCAGACTGATGGACAGACTGAAAGAGTAAATCAAATACTTGCAGATATGTTGAGAGCCTGTGTTCTAGCCTATGGAGCCAAGTGGGAAGATTGTCTGCCTTTCGCGGAGTTTTCCTACAACAACAGCTATCAAGCCAGTTTGCAAATGGCCCCATTTGAAGCTTTATATGGAAGAAAGTGCCGTACCCCTTTGAATTGGTCTAAAACCGGAGACAGTCAGATATTTGGACCTGATATTCTGCAAGAAGCCGAGGAGAAAGTTTGCATGATTCGTGACTACCTCAAGGCAGCCTAGTCTAGACAGAAGAGCTATGCCGACAAAAGACGTAGAGAACTGACCTTCCAGATTGGAGATTTTGTTTATCTCAGAGTATCACCCCTCAAGGGAATGCAAAGATTCCAAGTAAAAGGAAAGCTTGCACCAAGGTATATTGGACCCTTCAAGGTACTAAGCCGCAGAGGAGAAGTGTCTTATCAGTTGGAAATGCCCCCTGAATTATCTGAAGTGCACAATGTCTTTCACGTGTCTTTACTTCGGAAATGTCTTGAAGTGCCAGAGAAGTCAGAAGTCTTCAAGAATATTGATCACCGCTCTGTGGATATCAACAAAGATCTGACCTATCTTGATGTGCCTATTCGTATCCTCGAAGAAGCATATAGAACCACTCGAACCCGAAGCATCAAGTTCCTGAAAGTCCAGTGGAGTAATCACACCGAAGATGAAGCCACTTGGGAACGAGAAGATTACCTTCAGAAAGAGTTTCCCAATCTTTTCAGTTCTTAATTAGTGAATCTCGGGGACGAGATTCTTTTTAAGGGGGGAAGATTGTAACAACTCAGAAATTGTAATCCACTTCCTATGTATTAAAATACCAAATTTTTGGGTCAAGATAAAACTTTTTATCTATTATTGCATGTATGCATGTATTTCCTATTGTATGTATTTTATGATTTCATGTGTGTGATTAATTGTTGTGCAATAGTTAGTTAGTTATAACTTAACCAACAGAGACATTAGAGAAGGATTACACAAGCCAAAGAAACCAGAAATAAAAATCATAAAGAAAAAGAGAAGAATAAGATGATCTATGAAATCTTATTGACCACCCTACTTTGAGCCTTTAGAATAAGAAATCTGTAACTCACCTCAGTGTTTGACTAGTTAGTTGAGCTTGACCAAGTTACATACTAACTCAACCAAGAAGTTTCTAACCAAGATCCAAATCAGAACTTGACTCAAACTTCAACCAAAGACTGAATCTGAAACAGTGACAATACCCTATTTTCAAATACAAATTTCTGCAAAACATGTTCTTTCTTCAGAACAAAAATATCACTGGAAACCTTGGCTGACATGTGGATCACCCAAAGTGGAAAGTTTCAAAAATTCGAATTTGAATCTCTTGCGGGCATTGCGTCGAACACCTGGCAGGCAAAAATCGAGCAAATCGTGGTTACTGTGAAGATCACTGCTCCCGTTCGTCTAGTGCCTGTAGCCATGCTCATTGACGACGCCGCGGTCGAGACCAGCCCCCTCTGCCCCGACCCGAGCCGTGAGAAGTGGAGGGAAGATGAGGAACGCGCCCAGGCCCCCCCTCGCTGTCTCTCCTCTCTCTGCAAGCTCCCGACCACCGTGCCCTCGCTAGCACCGACCCACAACACTCCGCGGCCGAGACAATAACCCCCCAGCACGCAAGCAAGGCCGTTGAGGCTGGTGTTGCCCGTGCACGTCGCCAGCACAACCTGCGCCGGTCACCTACTGGGCGCCCCTGTCCCCGACGCTTCGGCCTATAAAAACCCCCGCCGATCAAACGAACCAACTCGCCCCGCTCCCAGCTACCTCCCAGACATGCTCACTTCACCCCGCTCGCTCTCGTTCGACGTCGCCATCCCCGCCGGCGAGGTACTAGACGCGGAGGGCGCCGCCGCGTTCGACCTCCCTGGAGCAAGCCGCCGCTGGGAATTGGTGGAGGAGCCTCACCGGAGTCGATTCCGCCCGTCGCCGTCGAGTTCTGCTTCCTCTACGCACGCCGCCGTCGCCGTCGTCTTCTTCACTGCGCGCAGGTGAGCTCCACCCTCTCCGTCGAACACGATGACTGTGAGCTGTTAGATCTGGATCGATCGGTAGCGTACCGGTTCGGGGAAGTTAAGTGACCTGACGGGTGGGACCCCCTTGTCAGTTTGTTTAAAAATAAAATCCCGCCTGTGCGAATCGTTTTCTGGGCCGGCCCGTTCGGGTTCTGTAGCAAAATCGGCCCGTTCGTTTAAGATTCGGTCCGTTTCGTTTTTAATTATTTCCCGCCTTTTCGAATTAATTCAAATAAGTTTCAGATATGAATTTCAAACTTTAATTCCAAGAGATTTACAAATCCATTTCTAGCAAATGAATATGCGTTGGAAAGCTTATGAAATGCTCTACACTATAGAACTGGTCAGAATTCAAATTGAGTTAGGGATTTAAATAAATAAGAATACCTTGACCATAGCTTTATTAATCATAGAAAAATTCTATAAAATTGTTTAAACCTTCTAAAATTATGAAACTTGATTTGTGAACTTACTAATTAACTACCCTACTGTTTAGTCCACCTTAATCACCTCAAACCTTGTTAGTGGTATCAATTAGACCTTAATCCAATCCTAATGGGTAACATAAAATGATAGATTGCTATTATACACTTAGAATTAAATTGCCCTCAAACACCCCTTCACTTAATAAGTCCACCCTCATTTGAACTAGTACTAATACCCTTAGTTCAATACCCATACTTAGAAAGTAAACCCCACCTGATATATGATAGAAAATTTAACTTGCACCCTTAATGCAAACTTGGAAGAAAACTTGCAAATCAATTCAAATAAAATCCAACATGAAGGTTATTGTTTGAAAACAAGTATGTGTGCTTGGTGTGTTATTAGCCTGGTGTAGTGATGATGTGCTTTATGTTTACTCGTTATTAGACGCTAGTGTTGCTGAGGAGGATATTCAGGGGGAATATTATCAAGAAGAAGAAGAATACCCCGGACACTTTGCCAACCAAGGCAAGCCATCTTTTGAATCATACTCCAAATGCCTAGTTCTACTATTGCATTCTACTTGTTTTAAGTAAATTGCATGATTGAATTGCTAGAGTAGAATGATAGAAGTATAGTGATATCTTGCTTAGCAAGAGCATAAAGCTGAGTTTATCCAACCATAGCTTAGTGGTATCATCACTCAATATAGTTGCTTAGTTGCTAATAAAATTGAGGCAATCTCTAAGTGGAACCCCATTTGAACTTGGTGACTTGAACTTGAAAGCTTGAAATGGAGATCCCTCCTACATGATGGTTTTATGAAGGAAAGTAATCTTGACTAAAGACTATGAAATGGATTTGCTAAATGATAATAAGTGATGTACCATGTGAGCCAACCTTTACCGTACGACCACATTACCCCTAAATGGGAAGGGGCTTAGTCCGTAGCTTGTTCACCCTAGTATGGGAGGTCTTGTATCATCCTTTATAGAAGTGCATCGTGCGCGGGTACTTCTGAACCAAGTGGAGATTCCACTCATCCGGCATCCCGGAGCGGGCAAAACTAGAGGCGCCGGAACGGGGATTTCCGTATCTCGGGCTCTAGGGAAGGATCCCGTACTAGAGTGAGCAAGTGAAAGAATTTGTTTGATTATCTGAAACCCGCATACTTTGTGTATGACGATCCGTGGATTTCTCCCGGCAGATGTATCGAATCTTGTGGGTAAAGTGTACCCCTCTGCAGAGGTTTCAAACTATTCGAATAGCCGCGTCCTCGGTTATGGACAGTTGGCAAACTGTACTTGACTTTTGTCAAGAATGATAATAACCTATGTGAACTTGGTGAATGACCTGACCTGACTTGACCTTGATCTTGACACACTTGAAGTTCCCTTAGATTTAACTTAGAGAACTAAACTTCTTTTCTACCAATGAACCTTCTTGGGAAACAAAACTAGCTTTTGCAAATTAACTTAGTGCTTAGTCCACCATATCAATCTTGCATATCTACTTCATCTTTTCAATTATAAGATGGTTTGCGAGTGCATCCAATGTACTCATGGCCGTGTCCCTGGCTATCAACTTGGCCAGACTATGGGGAAGAGTATCCGGAGGAAGGGTATGAAGAGGAGTATCAGAACTAAAGATCTTCTACTAAGTCGCCATTGCCTGTAGGGTGAAGGCATGGACCCGAAGACGTTATTTCCGCTGCTATATTGTGTTGTAATATGAACTTGGTCTCTATGACCATTGTATTTGAACCATTGTATTGTAATATCTATGGAACTGGTTACCAACTACGTTATGTATATCACAACAATGATTCTGGGATTGTGGTGGAATGCATAACGGGCACTTCGAATTTGTGATAAATTCGGGGTCATCACAAAAAGACTTGCCGCTGTGCTCATCATACTTTCCGCTTGGAGTTTCCCAACTGCCTGGCCATAATCATCATCAACTACACGCCAGCCATCAAGCCCTTTTCTGGCGCCGTTGCCGGGGAAGAAGTGGAAGACCTCTCTAAGGGGAGTTTTTCGCACGCACATCCTTTACTTTGTTTATTTGTTTTGCTTTACTTTATTTATTTTTACTTGCATCGTTTTATCAAAAACCCAAAAAATTAGAATCCTTTGTAGTTGTTTTTACTTGTCTTGCTTTATCATGCTTTATATCAATGGTTGGTTTCTTTGAAACTAAATCTTTTTGGCAAGGTGGGTTCACGGAAGAGCAGCAAAATTATTATGAGGAACACCGCTTGTCACAAAAAGGGAAACACTTATGGGAACAAATCAATAGATTGTATATCATTGCTAGAAACGTGTGCTCTACTTATAATGTTACTTATTGCTTTGATAGATCTTGTTGCTGTAGGAGGTATAAACACCTCCCTTTTCAATGTGAGTATAATGATGATGTTACCATATCTTCTTATATTAATGGAAATTATGACTTTTATGATGTGGAACAAATTGAAGAATTTATTGCTTGGAAGGGTGCATTCAAACTTGCTTATTTGCTTGAAAATACTGATGATGCACCTTATAAATATGAGGTTTATGATATACTCACATTTTGCTTTGATAATTACAAGGAAGAAAATGGCTATATTCTTAAATATCTTAATAGATGCTCTCCAACGAAAGAGACTAATGCCTTGAAGGAGCCTATGGAAGAAGAAATTGCTGAAACTGGAAGCTCATGGGATGAAAAAGCAGAGGAGAGTTATGATCAAGAGGAGGAAGAATGGAGCTACCCATGTCTACCTCCCAATAAGAGTAACTCTTTAACTAATACCTTATTTGATAGCCCTCCATGCTTAACAAAGGAGGATGAGTGTGATATTTATATTGTTGAGTTTGTTCATGATGCTACTGAAAATTATTATGAGAGAGGAAAATATGGTTGTTGGAATTCCCATGTTACTAAAATACCTCTCTTTATATTGAAAGTTCCAAAGTTGCTCATGTTTTATCTACCCATACTTGTGACTATGTGCTTCTTTGATTTATTTTCTTACAAGATTCCTATGCATAGGAAGTGGGTTAGACTTAAATGTGTTTTATATTTGCTCCTTGATGCTCTCTTTTGCTTCAATTTATATTTCTTATGTGAGCATCTTCTCAAATTACTGAGCCTAGCTCAAAGGCGTTAAAGAAAAGCACTCTTGGGAGATAACCAAATGTTTTCTTTTCAGTACTTTTTCTTTTATTTGAGTCTTGGAAGTCATTACTACTGTAATGACCTCTCCTTATCATTTTTATTTCATTGTTGTGCCAAGAGAAGCCTCTAATTTGAGTGAGGTAAAGATTTGGGGATGTTGCTGTCCTGAAACTGTTTTTGGTGCTGCACCGTAAAAATTCGTAAACATTCTCTGTATATCTTTTGTACCTGCGATTTCTTGTGCATATGCCCCAGGTTATATCCAAACTTTCATTAGTTGAACACTTTTTGATTTGAGCAACAGAAAACACCTTAAAAATTCGGCCTTTGTCAGCGGTTCTGTTTTGACAGATTTCTGCCAATAATTGTGTTTGCCGCTTTATCGCTTTCTTTTCGAGTTCTTTTGATCACGGAACTTTTGGGGAAGTTGCTACAGTAGTATATACTTTATATGTGGTGGTTTTGGGTTGAAACCTGAAGCAAAAGAGGTTGATTATATGATATGCTTACACTAATGTTGCTAATAGATTTGTGTTTAGTTTTGTATGAAGGAAGTTTTCAAGTGTAGGGATTGGAGAATGATGAGATGAGTTGAAGAATGGACAAAAGCTCAAGCTTGGGGATGCCCATGCATCACCCCAAGAAATATCCAAGAAGTACAAGCGTCAAAGCTTGGGGATGCCCCCCCGAGGCACCCCTTCTTCATCGGCAAAAATCAGGTCACCTTTCAAGACACTATATTTTTATTGCTTCATGCACTATGTGTTTTTCTTGGAGCGTCAGTTGTTTTAGTTTTCTTTATTAGTTTAGTTTTGTTTGCTGTAATAAATGGTTGGACCCAACAAATTTCTTTTGGAGAAGTTGCCTTGCTTTTCATTTGCCAAGAACGCTCTAGTTTTCACTCTTATTTTATTAAAAACCGAGTGTTCTTCTTTTTCTGCTACTGCATTTTGTTTTCGTTTTCGCCTTGATTTGTGTTCAGATCTTCTTATATTTATTCATCAAGGTGTATTTTTGCCACTGATCTTTATTGGTTTTCATCAAAAGAGGTGTTTATAAAAAAGTTTGAATGGTGTTGGAAAAGAGAAAAAGCTTTATACAAAAAAGTGGTACAAGAAGGAGCTTGTGTAGACTGCGGCTTAGGCTTTTTCATGTCATGCTTGATGTCTTTTTGATAGTATGCTTAGTGGTTTTGCTGTAGAATGACTTGTCCCAAATAACTGAGATTGCTTAATGAGCCTTTGAAAAAATCATGCGTTGTTTTAATTATTTGGAAGCATTATTTTGGTTTTCTCCTTGATGCTTTATTTGGGTTGACTTGGCGCATGCTCACACGTGTTAGACTCATACAAAGTCGCCAATAGCCTCTATGATCATTTAGTTTTTGACTTTTGATGCCATCTTATGCTTCTTTTAATATCGCTTTGTCGCTTTGCATGATTATGGCCATTATTGCTCTCTTAGTTGGTCGCTCCCAGTCTTTTCCTAGCCCTCGCCTTGTACTGAGTATGAGCTCTACTCGTACATCCAACTCCTAAAAACCAAGTTTGCCAAAGTGTCCACCATACATACCTACTAGCAATTTGCTATTCCAAGTAAATTTGACTTGCTTTTATTTACTCTTCAAATTAAACTCTTACCAGTGCTATGTGAAAATTGGTCAGTAAAGCTCTCACGAACCGGAAGGCACACTTTACGTTTTCTTGTTCTTAAAGATTTGACATTGTGGTCTCTTATGTTGAGTTGTTATGCTTGCAAGTTGTAAGTTGGATACTGGCCCAACCATGCTGTCATGGGGCAAGCTTTCAACATTGCACTTATTATTTGAGTTGATATCGTGATCTTTTGTTTATGGATGCCCGCGGTGTGAAATGAATTGGGAATCTTGCGGGGATCATGGAGTTTGTATATGTGTTAGGGAAACGCCTGGGCCGCCAATCTAAGCCATGCATAATTCATGGTGGAAATTTGCAGCATACCCATAGTGGACATTCGACGACGCATCTCAAAATAAAAAGCTAAACAAATGGTAAATAAAAGAGATGTCGAGGTGTTTATTGTCTGCTTGTCCTGTCATTTTGATGTCGGCTTGTTCCATGTCATCGGGCACGGAGGTACCCTGTTGGTGGTTCTCGATGATACATATATACTTACAATGATAAGAGCCTTGCTTGGGACTCTAAGTTGAGTAGCATGAGATTTGGGTACTCGTGACACGAGGTTTTCGACTTATGATTTGTCAAGCATATGCATCATAATTGTTCTCGCATTAACTTTAACCATTCAAGATGCTTATGATGGGGGCAATGAGAGCTCAAAGCTGGTAAGTACCATAATTTTTGAAGGTTATAAAACTTGCAATCACTGCTTCCCTCCGCGAAGGGCCTTTCTTTTACTTTTATGTTGAGTCACCACCTTCTATCTTTATGCACCATTAAGAGAGCATAGTTGTCATTCTTAGTATAATGTGCATTGTCCCAAGGTTTCCATTGATTGATTCATATTGTTGGTTTCACTTGTTCTCAAATTATTTGTATCTAGTCGCCCTCTTAAACTTGAAGGTGTCCTATGCATTTATGTTTTGCTCTCCATGAAGGACAAGCTGAAAACCATTTGTATGTTTTTCCTTATGATTTGAACACACGTTTGACTTTCATTGTTTTATTTTCATGATCTTTTGTTTGTGTTCATTTTCATGTTATAACATGGTTGCTAAGTTTTTATTGTCAAGATTATATCTTTCATGCCCATATTTTAAGTTCTTATGATCCCAGCTCACAACGCTTACATATATGATCAAGATTGTGTAGGTGCATGTCACCTCAAAAATTATTTCTTTTGTTATCACTTACCTACTCGAGGATGAGCAGGAGTTAAGCTTGGGGATGCTTGATACGTCTCCAACGTATCCATAATTTTTGATGCTCCATGCTTGTTTTTACACCATTTGCCTAATGTTTCGTTACACTTCGTGGAACTTTTATGCAATTTCTGGAACTAACCTATTAACAAGTCGCCACAGTGCCAGTTCCCTATTTTTTGCCGTTTTTGTGTTTCAGAAAAGCTACACAGGAAATATTCTCGGAATTGGACGAAACAAGTTCCTGAAGTCTTATTTTTCCTGGAAGCTTCCAGAGATCTGAAGAGGAGACGGAGTGGGGCCACGAGGGCCCCACACACCAGGGCGGCGTGGCCCAGCCCCTGGCCGCACCCCCTATGTGTGAGGGCGCCTCGGTCCACTTCTGACGATGCCCCTTCACCTATAAAGACCCCCCGACGGGAAAAACCTAAGTACCCGATCAATTTTCCAAAAACACATCGCGATCCGCCGCCGTCGTCGACCCGAGATCGGGAGGGTCCAGAAGCTCTTCCCGGCACCTTGCCAGAGAGGGGAATCGCCACCGGAGGTGTTCTTCATCGCCATGCTTGCCTCCGGAGCGATGAGTGAGTAGTCTACCTTGGACTATGGGTCCATAGCAGTAGCTAGATGGTTGTCCTCTCCACCATGTGCTTCATGTTTAGATCTCATGAGCTGCCCTACATGATTGAGATCACCGTTATGTAAGTCTACATGTTTGGTTTGATGGGATCCGATGAATATTGGTGTTATGATTGAGTTGCTATACTGAATTTTATCTTATGTTATCTCTATGTTGTTTATGATCTTGCATGCTCTCCGTTGTTAGTAGCTATCTTGGCCGAGTAGTTGCTAGTAACTCCAAGAGGGAGTATTTATGCTCGATAGTGGGTTCATGCCTCTATTTAATCTGGGGGAGTGACAGAAACCTCTAAGGTTGTAGATGTGCTGTTGCTACTAGGGAGAAAACAACATTCATATGCTCGAGGGCATATGCTTTGTTTACATTACACTTTGCTTAATGCAATTATCTGTTGTTCGCAACTTAATACTCATGGGGTGTTCGGATGATATCCCCGCGAGTGGATTATTAGTCATAGATGCAGTTGGATGGCGGTCTATGTATTTTGTTGTAATGCCCAGAGTAAATCGCATAGTGATCTTCTTGACATATCACGTTATCTTTATTCTATCAATTGCCCAACTGTAATTTGTTTACCCAGCATGTGTTATTTATCTATGGAGAGACACCACTAGTGAACTGTGGACCCCGGTCCTATTTCCATCATATTGCTATCACATGTTTACTTTACTCGCACTGTTTACTTTACTCGCATACTTCTACTGCTTTCCACTCGATACGCTCATACCCTTTGTTTCAAGCAAACCGGTGAGATTGACAACCTCATCGCAAGTTGGGAACAAAGTACTTGGTTGTGTGTGTGCAGGTTCCACATTGCTGCTCGCAAAGCAAAGCTTGGATGAGGCGCCCTATAAATTGTCCGGAGCTGTCGTGAAGCTTGCAAGCATCACCTTCAGTCGTATTGTCTGCTCTTCTCCTGATCGATAAACCTTGGTTTCTTACTGAGGGAAAAGACTTGCCGCTGTGCTCATCATACTTTCCGCTTGGAGTTTCCCAACTGCCTGGCCATAATCATCATCAACTACACACCAGCCATCACCCTATAGCATGGTATTTTCTTTATCCCTAGTGAGGTAACAATGTAAGGTAAACACCCAAGCGACACCTGAGGACTGTACTCCTCAGCATAATCACCCCCGTTACTCCAACTAACACACACGTTCCCCCACACATGCTCTCATAAACATGCTTGATCATAACAAGTAAACAAGAACATGAGTACATAATATGCATCTACTCATACACTGAAATTACAAGAACAATTGCAATCTCATATATTAACTCATAGAAAGATCCACCACAAAAGTGATACGAAGATGGCCATAATCATGTGAGGCAGCTCATATGGCTCTAATACAATGTAGAACGAGAGAGAGATACATATAGCTACTGCCACAACATGTAGTCCAGAGGTGGACTACTACCCCTTCATCATGGCGATGAAGGTAGAGTCGTTGGAGGGGATGGAGATCACATTGGCAGCGTCCCGCCGGAGTTTTCCCCTCCGATCTCCAATCTCCCTGGTTCCTGTTTCATGTTTATGTGTTTTGGCGGCGCTCCCTTTTGTGACCCACAGGGGCACCCTTTATATAGTCGGTTTTAGGTTAGACAAATCCAATGAGACAAAGATCGACGGCATCGGAGCAACGAGGTGGGAACGGGTAGGCCCCATGCGGCCCAAGCATCTGGCTGCATGGGTGAAATAAGTTGGAAGCTTGTGAGCTCATGGAGTTTGTATATGTGTTAGAGAAATGCCTGGGCCGCTAATCTAAACCATGCATCATTCATGGTGGAAATTTGCAACATAACCATAGTGGACATTCGACGATGCATCTCAAAATAAAAAGCTATACCCAATGGTAAATAAAAGAGATGTCTAGGTGTTCATTGTCTGTTTGTCTTGTCATTTTGATAGGGAAAGCTTCCATATCATCGGATAGGAGGTACCCTGTTGGCGTTCTCGATGATACATGTATGCTAACAATGACAAGAACTTGCTTGGGGCCTAAGTTGAGTAGCATGCGGTTTAGGTACTCGTATTCACGGGATATGAGATTTTCAACTTATGATTTGTGAAGCATATAACTCGTACTTGTTCTCACATTAACCTTAACCACTCAAGATGCCAATGATAGGGGCAATGAGAGCTCAAAGCTAATAAGTACCATAATTTTTGGAAGTTTTATAAAACTTGAAATCCCTACTTCCCTCTATGAAGGGCCTTTCTTTTACTTTTATGTTGAGTTTTTCATACGTCTCAAACGTATCTATAATTTTGGATGCTCCATGCTTGTTTATACACCATTTGCTTTGTGTGTTGTTACACTTCATGGCGTTTTTATGCATTTTCCAGAACTAACCTACTAACGAGATGCCACAGTGCCAGTTCCCTATTTTCTACTGTTTTTGTGTTTCAGAAAAGCTACACAAGAAATATTCTTGGAATTGGATGAAACAAAAGCCGAACCTCCTATTTTTCCCGAAGTGTCGCGAAGTCTGAAGATGAGACGGAGGGGGGCCAGAGGCTGGCCACACCCTACGGTGGCGCGGCCCAGGCCTTGGCCGCGCCACCAGGGGGTGAGGCCGCCTGGTCCACCTCCTGACGCCGCCCTTCCGCCTATATATTTGTAACAACCCAAAAATTTGTAACCCATTTCCTCTTATTCAAGTGCCAAATTTTGGACCAAGATAAAAATTTCGCTTTGTATTGCATGTGTGCATAGTCTTACATAAATATCTCTTTTTATGATTTCATGTGTGTTAAAAATTGTTGTGTATTGTTTAGTTAAGCATAACCTAACCAGCCCAAGCATCAGAATAGAGCAACAAGAGCTAAAGAAACCAGAAACAAAAGAAATAAAGAAAAGAAAAGTTTGATCTAGAAAAAGTTAACCACTACCCTACTTTGGAAACTTAGATTAAGAAATCTGTAAATCAATTAAGTGTGTGGTCAGTTGGTTGAGCTTGACCAAACTACATACTTACTTGACCTAGAAAGTTCAAACAAAAATTCAAATTAGAACCCCACTCAAACATCTGCCAAAGTTTGAATCTTATGCATAGACCATTCCCATATCTATTTCTTTTTCGACCAAACCATCAGCTCTAGACCTAACCAGCATATGCCTAGGATCCCTATCTGCTACTGAACATAACCCAAGTGGAAAAATTTCAAAATTCGAAACTTTGTCTCCTGCGGGCATTTAGTCAAACACCTGGTCGGCGTCCCGGCCACTTGCTGCCACTATTGATCAACAGGAGGGATCAGGCCATCCCCTGCACGCCCACTCCCTCCCGAGTTTGTGCCCCCACATCGCCTCAACGTCACCCGCCATCCCCTGCCCTAGCTCGTGCCAAGCCACGACGGACAAGGACGAAGAAAAGTCACCGCCGGTCACCTCCTTCGCCCCTGCCATTCCACTGCTCCCCTCGTCACCCTACTGCGCCACTAAGCTCCCTACGTCACCACAGCTCCGCCAGACATGCCCATGCCCTCCCAGAACCACCGTGGCAACGGGAACGCCCGCGGAAACCCTAACCCGAGCCCATGCCGGCCACCCCGCTCCCCTCCCTTCTCTGGCCTATAAAAGGAGCCTCCGAGCACTCCACCGAACTCACACCACTCCACTGAGTCTCCTAGACATCCTCTCCCTCTCTCTAGGGTCCTCTGCCGAGCTCGCCGGAGCAAGCCGGAGCTCCGAAGCGCCTCTGCTTCCCGGCGTTCCCGGCCACCTCTCGGGATTCCGCTGGTACCAGGCGGAGGAGGAGGAGATCTGTGACCTTTTATGCTACCTCATCGTCAAGCTCTTCTTCATCTACGCTGCCCCCCATCGCTGCTCTCTTCTCTGCCCAGCCACGGTGAGACGGTCTCGAGGAGGAAGATGATCCCGACTAGCGTACCGGTTCGGTTAGCTTAAGTTCTGGCAGGCGGGCCCCCTTGGTCAGCCCGTTTTGGCCCTTTTTTTCTCTCCATTGCTGGCTCTCTCACTGCGGGAAGGAGTGTGGGCCGGCCCAGTTTAGCTGGTGTGTCCAGCCGAGATTTAAAAAAAAGGGGTTATTTGATTTTTGATTTTAGGAAAAACTCATTCAGATGCTTTCTTAGATTCTATTTTCCGGAGATCTATTGATTCAAATTTAACAAATGAATATGTTCTGAAAACCTTAGAACATAAGCTATCCATTAAAAGTGGTTTCAACACAATTAGATTTACATAGTGGTTGCAGTAAAAATAACAAAACATGAGCTTTTCCACCTTAGAAAATCCATATCAATTCAAATAAAATTCCTAAAAATGTAAATCCAACTTTAGAAATTCACAATTAGTGATACCCATCTGCCTATAGCATTAGATCTCATTTTTTAACCTTTGAAAGTAAATGCTATTTACCTATATGGTTAAATAGGCATTTGCCATATAGGATTTTATTAAACGCAAATCTATAATCGAATTTTTTATGGAACTCTTATTGTTAAACCACATTTCCAAATACCTATCAATAGGTATTAATCTTAGTTCATGTGGACTTGTAGAAGGTATTTGGAAAGTTAATACTACTTTGTAGTGATTAGAAACTTGAACTTGCACACCTATTTCCAAATAATGGAAATGAATGAAAACCAACCTAAATTAGTGTTATATGTTTTTACCTCTGTTTGAAAACATGTGTGCATGCTTGAAGTGTTGTTTGTACTTGTTTGGTGATTGTGTGCATTTTTGTGTATCATTGTTAGACGCTAGTGTTACCAGAGACGAGCCCGAGGGAGGATATTATCAAGAAGAAGAAGAAGGCTACCCCGGACAATTTGCCAACCAAGGCAAGCCATCTTTTGATTCATACTCCCAATTGCCTAGTTTTCCTATTGCATTCTTTTTGCTCCTAAATAAATTGCATGATTGAATTGCTACTCTAGAATGATAGTTGTGTAGTGATATCTTGCTTAGCAAGAGTATCAAGCTGAGTTTATCCTACACTATTTAGTGGTATCATCACTCAATGTAGTTGCTTAGTCGCTAATAAACTTGAGGCCATCTATAAGGGGAACCCTATTTGAAACTGGTGACTTGAACTTAAAAACTTGAATTGGAGACTTCTCCTACATGATGGTTTATGAAGGAAAATAATCTTGACTAAGGACTATGGAATGTATTTTCTAAATGATAATAAGTGATGTACCATGTGAGCCAACCATTACCGTATGACCACATTACCCCTAAATGGGAAGGGGCTTAATCCGTAGCTTGTTTATTCTAGTGTGGGAGGCCTTGTATCATCTTTTATAGAAGTAAGCCATGCGTGGGTGCTTCCGAACCGAGTGGAAAATTTCCATTCATGCAGCACTCTGCAGCGGGCAAAACTATGAGTGCCAGAATGGGCTCTTAGGAAAGGATCCTATACTAGAGTAGACAAGTGAAAGAGTTTGTTTGATTATCTGAAACTCGCATACTTGGTGTATGACGAACCGTGGATTTCTCCCAGCAGATTTATCGAATCTTGTGGGTAAAGTGTACCCCTCTGCAGAGGTTTCAAAACTATTCGAATAGCCGCGTCCGCAGTCATGGACAGTTGGCAAGCTGTACTTGACTTTTGTCAAGAATGTTAACAACTTAAGTTGAACTTGGTGAATGACTTGACTTGATTTTTGATGTTGACCAACACTTGAAATTCCTCTTTAGATTGAACTTAGAGAATTAAATCTTCTTCTCTACCAATGAACCTTCTTGGGAAACAAAACTAGCTTTTGCAAATAAACTTAGTGCTTAGTCCACCATATCAACCATGCATATCTCTTTCATCACTTCGTTTATAAGATGGTTTGCGAGTGCATCCAATTTACTCATGGCTGTGTCCCTGGCTATTAACTTGGCCAGACTATGGGGAAGATTATCCGGAGTAAGGTTATGAAGATGACTACCAGAAATAAGATCATCTCCGGAGTTGCCATTGCCTGTAGGGTGAAGGCTTGGACCCGAAGAAGTTATTTCCGCTGCTATATTGTGTTGTAATATGAACTTGGTCACTATGACCATTTGTATTTGAACTATTCATATTGTAATGTCTATGGAACTGGTTACCAACTACGTTATGTGTATCACAACAATGATTCTGGGATTGTGGTGGAATACATAACGGGCACTTTGAATTTCTGGAAATTCGGGTGTTACAAGTTGGTATCAGAGCCTAGGCTGACCATAGGAGACCTTAGTTAGAATGGGCGTTAGATGAAACCTTTACAAAAGCAAAGAGATAAGTAATGGTTTAAAATTGCTTAGTCTTTTCCTCTCTATTTACAAAGCTTTGTACATGATTCAGTTTTTGCCTACTTAAAATTTTGCACACTTGGGTTGATCACTAACTTAATCTAATCTAAAAAAATTAGATGGCCCCGGTGTTCACTGAGCACTACCAGTTGGGGCATGGTGGCAGCCTTGTTTTCGAGCATGACCTCACCACCCTAACCTTGTTCTTGGATCGTCTGTATCCGGAGTTCAAGGGAGCCGTGCTCAATGAGCACCCAGATGGAGAACTTTGGTGGCTAGTCAGGGCAAGTTGCCATGGCAAGAAGGGAGATTTAAGTTCTCCAAGGATCAAGTTTGAGCTTGTGGAGAACACTTGGGCCGATGGTTTGGTCCGAGGTATGCAGGAGATGCTTGCCCGCTTATGCAGACTGCATGTTGAGGAGGTCCAGGTGGAGCGCTTTAGGAACTTTGCTCGGCGTGATGCGGAGGGGCGTCCCGCAAACATGCCGGGGCACAATGAGCCGA
The DNA here is from genome assembly GCA_007115705.1 of Dactylis glomerata. NCBI lineage: Eukaryota > Viridiplantae > Streptophyta > Magnoliopsida > Poales > Poaceae > Dactylis > Dactylis glomerata. The sequence goes on from QXEO01000091.1 coordinate 950,084, forward strand.
GTTCATATATAGATCACATGGACTTCTTGCTGTACTCCACTCAGCAGGAGGCAGATTGTGCCCGTACCAAGGCCAACCTTGAGCACTTCGCACTTGTGGAGGCGAGGAGCACCATCAGGATCCTTGCCAAGGATCGCAAGAGCCTTCACCGCCAGCGCCATGAAAAGGATGAGACCATTGAAGAGTTGAAGGCCAAGGTGGCTGAGCTGACTGAGTACATTGGAGATCTCGAGAACCACCTTGGTGAGGAGGAAGGCATTGACCTCCGCAAGGAGGATAGTGCCCTCATTAGCGACGAGGATGATTTCATGGAGGACCTGGATGATCAGGAAGATGATGAGGATGCTGGATTCATCGAGGATGAGGAGGATGACCCCGAGGAGCCCGATGTTTAGAGTGGAGATCCAAGTGTTATCTAGTTATGAGTTCACTTTAAGTCACTTCGTGTAGGTGTGAGTTGTATCCCCCTCTCTAGTAGACGAGTCGCAATGGTTTGTTGTAAACCATTTGTAATGTGTGAACTCGTATGTGTGGTATGTTTGATGTTTGTTGAATAAAATATGAATTTGGCCCTTAAGGTCTTAGTAAGACTAAATTGCATCATTGGTATTACATTCAAAACTTTGCAATTAGTTTTTCCCTCTTGTCTTATACCCATTATCTTCAGATGCCGCGAGCACCCCCACCCCCGAACCCGGAAGTAGCACAACTGCTAAGGTTGATCATGGAAGATCGGGAAGCAGCCCGAGCTGAGCGCCAAGCTAACTTGGCCACTCTTCAGCAACTAACCCAGATGGCAATGAACCACAACAATGGCAATGGAAATGGCCATGGTGAAGGAGAGAACAATGGCAATGGTGATCACCGATCCAAGCTGAGGAGTTTCCAAAACACCAATCCACCCATGTTCACTAAGTCTGAAGAACCCTTAGATGCTGATGATTGGCTTCGTACAATGGAGAACAATCTGGAAGCCGCCGGAGTTGGTGAGCATGAGAAGGTTTTGTACACCACCCACTATCTTGCGGGAGCCGCAAAAGCTTGGTGGGATAGCACCCGTGCAATGCAAGCCCAAGGGTATGTGATGCCTTGGGAGGAGTTCAAGAGCAAGTTCAGCAAGGCCCATGTTCCTATGGGATTGGTTAAAAGGATGAGAGATGATTTCAGAAATCTGAAGCAAGGTTCCCTGTCTGTGGTTGATTACCGTGACAAGTTCCTTACCTTGTCTAGGTATGCCCCAGATGACACCAACACCAATGAAAAGAAGCAAGAAAGGTTTCTGAATGGACTTCATGATGAGATGCAATGTGTCTTGGTCAGCATTCCCTTTGCAGACCTTGAGTCATTGGTTGACTCTGCCATTCAGATGGAAGGCAAACTCAAGCAAGCTGCAGAGAACTGCAAGCACCGTATGATGTATCAGGGCAATTCAAGCAACTCGCAGAAGCCAAGGGGAAATCCACCTATGGGTTTTGCCCCTCGACCTATTAGGCCGCCTGCACCTGCTCCACGTCCCAACTTTCCCAACCGTATGACCGACAACAACTTCAACTGTACACCTCCAAGACCTAATGGCAACAACTTCAACCCCAACACTCCAAGGCCAAATGGCGCACATGCGCTACCCAAATCTGGTGACAAGTCTGGTGTTACCTGTTATGAGTGCGGAATCAAGGGGGACTACTCAAATGAATGCCCGAAGAAGCTGAATGATGCATCCAAGACCACTGCCCCTGCTCAGCAACAGCGCCGTGTTGGAAATGGCAAGAATTATCCACCAAGGAACCAACCTCACCCTCGAGGCCGTCTGAACCACATGAATGTTGAAGAAGCTCAGGAAGCAACTGACGTTGTGCTTGGTATGTTCCCTGTTAATTCAGTTCCTGTAAGAGTTCTGTTTGATTCTGGAGCTTCACACTCGTTTGTTACTAAGTTATTTGTTGATAAAAGTGGACTTCAACCAACACCCATGAAACATGCTATGTTAGTACAAATACCTGGGTCAACAACAAGGGCTGAGTGGAACTGTTTGGCAGTTCCCATAGAAATTCATGGAATAGCTTTCTTAGCCAATTTGATAGTATTGGGAACTAAAGGTTTGGAAGTAGTTCTTGGTATGAATTGGATGTCTTCCCATCAAGGAGTGATAGATTGTGCCAAAAAGACCATCACCATGAAGAGTAGTACTGGAATTGTAGTAAAGCATGTGTCCGTAAAACCACCCCAAACCACCAGATGTCATAAGAGTATCTCAGGACCAACTCTGGAGCAAGTTCCCATAGTTTCTGAATACCCGGATGTTTTTCCCGATGAGCTACCCGGAATGCCACCGGATCGGGATATTGAGTTTATCATTGAGCTTATCCCTGGAACTGGACCTAGAGCCCAACGACCCTATCGTATGAACCCAGCTGAACTAGTGGAGTTAAAGAAGCAATTGGATGACCTTTTGAGTAAGGGATTGATTCAGCCAAGTTCATCCGCTTGGAGATCACCCGTCTTGTTTGTGGATAAAAGTGACGGTTCCAGCCGACTGTGCACTGACCACCGCAAGCTAAATGATGTTACCATCAAGAATAAGTATCCTCTCCCAAAGATTGATGATCTGTTTGACCAATTGACTAGAGCTCAAGTCTTCTCAAAGATAGACCTTAGAACTGGATACCATCAACTGAAGATCCGTGCAACCGATATACCTAAAACAGCCTTCCCTACCCGATACGGATTGTATGAGTACATCGTAATGTCCTTTGGATTAACCAATGCCCCTGCCTATTTCATGAATCTCATGAATAAGGTTTTCATGGAGTTTTTGGATAAGTTTGTTGTTGTCTTCATTGATGACATTCTTATTTACTCCAAGTCTGAAGAAGAGCATGCAACTCATTTGAGATTGATCTTAGAGACCCTGAGAGAGCATCAGCTATATGCCAAGTTTAGTAAATGTGAGTTTTGGTTGAAGGAAGTTGGATTCTTAGGCCATGTACTATCTGCTGGAGGAGTTTCAGTGGACCCAAAGAAGATCAAATCCGTCATGGAATGGGAAGCCCCTACCACTCAAACTGAAGTTAGAGGTTTTCTCGGATTAGCAGGATATTACCGCAAATTTGTTGAGGGTTTTTCAAGCATTGCCGGACCCATGACCCAATTGTTGAAGAAGGACAAGAAGTTTGAATGGACCCCTAAGTGTGAAGAAAGTTTTCAAGAGCTCAAGAAGCGATTGGTGACCGCCCCCATCCTAACCATGCCCGATATCACCAAAAACTTTGATGTCTATTGCGACGCCTCCAAACTTGGACTTGGTTGTGTGTTAATGCAAGAAGGTAAGGTCATAGCATACCTCTCCCGGCAGCTTTGACCTCATGAAGAAAACTATCCAACCCATGATCTGAAGTTAGCAGCCGTAGTTCTACCTTTGAAGACCTGGAGGCATTATCTTATGGGTAACTGTTGCGAGATCTATATGGACCACAAGAGTTTGAAGTATATTTTCACTCAGAAGGAGTTGAACATGAGGCAAAGAAGATGGATAGAGTTAATCAAGGATTATGATCTGGAGATTCATTATCATCCCGGGAAGGCCAATGTAGTGGCCGACACATTGAGTAGAAAGCCATGCACCTTGAATATGATGATCAAAGAGGAGCAACCCATGTTGCACCAAGAGTTTGAAAAATTTGGATTGGAACTAGTCAGTCAAGGATTCTTAGCCAATCTTGAGTTTCAACCCACCTTGATGAGCCAAATCAAAGAAGCCCAGAAGGGAAATGAGAGTATTGACGGAATTAAGCGCAGAATTAGTTCTGGCAAGGTGCCAGGATTTCAGGAAGATGATCAAGGAGTTCTTTAGTATAAATGACGTATTTGTGTGCCTGTGGATTCAGAACTGAAGGAAGTCATTATGAAGGAAGCCCATGAGACACCTTACTCCATCCATCCCGGTGGAACCAAAATGTATCAAGATTTAAAAGAACAGTTTTGGTGGCATGGAATGAAGCGTGAAATTGCATCGTTCATATCCAAGTGTGACATTTGTCAAAGAGTCAAGGCTGAACATCAACGTCCTGCAGGACTGCTGCAACCTTTGCAAGTTCCAGAATGGAAGTGGGAATCAGTTGGAATGGATTTCATCACTGGATTTCCAAGGTCTAGCCGCGGAAATGACTCTATCTGGGTTATTGTGGATAGACTGACCAAAGTTGCCCACTTTATTCCTGTCAAGACCACTTATACATCAGGACAGCTGGCAGATCTTTATCTATCCAGAATTGTTAGTTTGCATGGAGTCCCTAAAACCATAGTTTCTGATTGAGGAACCCAATTCACCTCAAGATTTTGGAGAAGTTTGCACCAAGCCTTGGGAACCAAATTAGCCTTTAGCACAGCTTACCACCCTCAGACTGATGGACAGACTGAAAGAGTAAATCAAATACTTGAAGATATGTTGAGAGCCTGTGTTCTAGCCTATGGAGCTAAGTGGGAAGATTGTCTGCCTTTCGTAGAGTTTTCCTACAACAACAGCTATCAAGCCAGTTTGCAAATGGCCCCATTTGAATCTTTATATGGAAGAAAGTGTCGTACCCCTTTGAATTGGTCTGAAACTAGAGAAAGTAAGATATTTGGACCTGACATTCTGCAAGAAGCTGAGGAGAAGGTTCGCATGATCCGTGAGTACCTCAAGGCAGCCCAGTCTAGACAGAAGAGTTATGCTGACAAGAGACGTAGAGAACTGACCTTCAAGATTGGAGATTTTGTCTATCTTAGAGTATCACCTCTCAAGGGAATGTAGAGATTCCAAGTAAAAGGAAAGCTTGCACCAAGGTATATTGGACCCTTCAAGATACTAGGCCGCAGAGGAGAAGTGTCTTATCAGTTGGAAATGCCCCCTGAATTGTCTGAAGTGCACGATGTTTTTCACGTGTCTTTACTTCGGAAATGTCTTGAAGTTCTGGAGAAGCCAGAAATCTTCAAGAATATTGATCACCGTTCTGTGGACATCAATAAGGACTTGACCTATCGTGAAGTGCCTATCCGTATCCTCAAGGAAGCATATCGAACCACTCGAACCCGAAGCATCAAGTTTCTGAAAGTTCAGTGGAGCAATCACACAGAAGATGAAGCCACTTGGGAACGAGAAGATTACCTTCAGAAAGAATTTCCCAATCTTTTCGGTTCTTAGTTAGTGAATCTCGAGGATGAGATTCTTTTTAAGGGGGGAAGATTGTAACAACCCAAAAATTTGTAATCCATTTCCTCTTATTCAAGTGCCAAATTTTGGACCAAGATAAAATTTTGCTTCATATTGCATGTGTGCATAGTCTTTCATAAATATCTCTTTTTATGATTTCATGTGTGTTAAAAATTGTTGTGTATTGTTTAGTTAAGCATAACCTAACCAGCCCAAGCATCAGAATAGAGCAACAAGAGCTAAAGAAACCAGAAACAAAAGAAATAAAGAAAAGAAAAGAAAAGTTTGATCTAGAAAAAGTTAACTACTACCCTACTTTGGAAACTTAGATTAAGAAATCTGTAAATCAATTAAGTGTGTGGTCAGTTGGTTGAGCTTGACCAAACTACATACTTACTTGACCTAGAAAGTTCAAACAAAAATTCAAATTAGAACCCCACTCAAACATCTGCCAAAGTTTGAATCTTATGCATAGACCATTCCCATATCTATTTCTTTTTCGACCAAACCATCAGCTCTAGACCTAACCAGCATATGCCTAGGATCCCTATCTGCTACTGAATAGAACCCAAGTGGAAAATTTTCAAAATTCGAAACTTTGTCTCTTGCGGGCATTTAGTCAAACACATGGTCGGCGTCTCGGCCACTTGCTGCCACTATTGATCAACAGGAGGGCTCAGGCCATCCCCTGCATGCCCACTCCCTCCCGAGTCCGTGCCCCCGCGTCGCCTCAACGTCACCCGCCATCCCCTGGCCTAGCTCGTGCCAAGCCACGACGGAGAAGGACGAAGAAAAGTCACCGCCGGTCACCTCCTTCGCCCCTGCCGTTCCACTGCTCCCCTCGTCACCCTGCTGCGCCACTAAGCTCCCTACGTTACCACAAGCTCCGCAAGACATGCCCATGCCCTCCCAGAACCACCGTGGCAACAGGAACGCCCGCGGAAACCCTAACCCGAGCCTATGCCGGCCACCCCGCTCCCCTCCCTTCTCTGGCCTATAAAAGGAGCCTCCGAGCACTCCACCGAACTCACACCACTCCACTGAGTCTCCTATACATCCTCTCCCTCTCTCTAGTGTCCTCTGCCGAGCTCGCCGGAGCAAGCCGGAGCTCCGGAGCGCCTCTACTTCCCGGCGTTCCCGGCCACCTCTCGGGATTCCGCTGGTACCAGGCGGAGGAGGAGGAGATCTGCGACCTTTTCTGCTACCTCATCGTCAAGCTCTTCTTCCTCTACGCTGCCCCCCATCGCCGCTCTCTTCTCTGCCTAGCCACGGTGAGATGGTCTTGAGGAGGAAGATGATCCCGACTAGCATACCGGTTCGGTTAGCTTAAGTTCTGGCAGGCGGGCCCCCTTGGTCAGCCCATTTTGGCCCTTTTTTTTCTCTCCATCGCTGGCTCTCTCACCGCGGGAAGGAGTGTGGGCCAGCCTAGTTTAGCTGGTGTGTCCGGCCCAGATTTAAAAAAAAGGGGTTATTTGATTTTCGATTTTAGGAAAAACTCATTCAGATGCTTTCTTAGATTCTATTTTCCCGGAGATCTATCGATTCAAATTTAACAAATGAATATGTTCTGAAAACCTTAGAACATAAGCTATCCATTAAAAGTGGTTTCAACACAATTAGATTTACATAGTGGTTGCAGTAAAAATAACAAAACAGGAGCTTTTCCACCTTAGAAAATCCATATCAATTCAAATAAAATTCCTAAAAATGTAAATCCAACTTTAGAAATTCACAATTAGTGATACCCATCTGCCTATAGCATTAGATCTCATTTTTTAACCTTTTAAAGTAAATGCTATTTACCTATATGGTTAAATAGGCATTTGCCATATAGGATTTTATTAAACTCAAATCTATAATCGAAATTTTTATGGAACTCTTGTTGTTAAACCACATTTCCAAATACCTATCAATAGGTATTAATCTTAGTTCATGTGGACTTGTAGAAGGTATTTGGAAAGTTAATACTACTTGGTAGTGATTAGAAACTCGAACTTGCACACCTATTTCCAAATAATGGAAATGAATGAAAACTAACCTAAATTAGTGTTATATGTTTTTACCTCTGTTTGAAAACACATGTGCATGCTTGAAGTGTTGTTTGTACTTGTTTGGTGATTGTGTGCATTTTTGTGTATCGTTGTTAGACGCTAGTGTTACCAGAGACGAGCCCGAGGGAGGATATTATCAAGAAGAAGAAGAAGAAGGCTACCCCGGACACTTTGCCAACCAAGGCAAGCCATCTTTTGATTCATACTCCCAATTGCCTAGTTTTCCTATTGCATTCTTTTTGCTCCTAAATAAATTGCATGATTGAATTGCTACTCTAGAATGATAGTTGTGCAGTGATAACTTGCTTAGCAAGAGTATCAAGCTGAGTTTATCCTACACTATTTAGTGGTATCATCACTCAATGTAGTTGCTTAGTCGCTAATAAACTTGAGGCCATCTATAAGGGGAACCCTATTTGAAACTGGTGACTTGAACTTAAAAACTTGAATTGGAGACTTCTCCTACATGATGGTTTATGAAGGCAAATAATCTTGACTAAGGACTATGGAATGTATTTTCTAAATGATAATAAGTGATGTACCATGTGAGCCAACCATTACCGTACGACCACATTACCCCTAAATGGGAATGGGCTTAATCCGTAGCTTGTTTATTCTAGTATGGGAGGCCTTGTATCATCTTTTATAGAAGTAAGCCATGCGTGGGTGCTTCCGAACCGAGTGGAAAATTTCCATTCATGCAGCACTCTGCAGCGGGCAAAACTATGAGTGCCAGAATGGGCTCTTAGGAAAGGATCCTATACTAGAGTAGACAAGTGAAAGAGTTTGTTTGATTATCTGAAACTCGCATACTTGGTGTATGACGAACCGTGGATTTCTCCCGGCAGATTTATCGAATCTTGTGGGTAAAGTGTACCCCTCTGCAGAGGTTTCAAAACTATTCGAGTAGCCGCGTCCGCGGTCATGGACAGTTGGCAAGCTGTACTTGACTTTTGTCAAGAATGTTAACAACTTAAGTTGAACTTGGTGAATGACTTGACTTGATTTTTGATGTTGACCAACACTTGAAATTCCTCTTTAGATTGAACTTAGAGAATTAAATCTTCTTCTCTACCAATGAACCTTCTTGGGAAACAAAACTAGCTTTTGCAAATAAACTTAGTGCTTAGTCCACCATATCAACCATGCATATCTCTTTCATCACTTCGTTTATAAGATGGTTTGCGAGTGCATCCAATGTACTCATGGCTGTGTCCCTGGCTATTAACTTGGCCAGACTATGGAGAAGATTATCCGGAGGAAGGTTATGAAGATGAGTACCAGAACTAAGATCATCTCCGGAGTCGCTATTGCCTGTAGGGTGAAGGCTTGGACCCGAAGACGTTATTTCCGCTGCTATATTGTGTTGTAATATGAACTTGGTCACTATGACCATTTGTATTTGAAACTATTCGTATTGTATGTCTATGGAACTGGTTACCAACTACGTTATGT